>JAYMFT010259258.1:0-24416 GCA_038088735.1 Panulirus argus
TGTGTGTGTGTATATATATATATATATATATATATATATATATATATATATATATATATATATATATATATATATGCGTTCATATACTCATGTATACCAGCACGTATACTCAGTAACTGGCGTCAGAGCAACTAGGGACGTGAACAGTGTGATGTGGACAGGTGGTCCGATCCGTTCCTCACCTTGAGTATCCGTTGCTCATGGTCGAGCGGTCTCTCCACCTTCCGCCAGCGTTCCACGATGACGTACTGGATGACGTCGCTGTCGTCGGCGCGGCCATTGTGCTGGGCTCGTAGCAGCGCCTTGATGAGGTCGTGGCAGGTGGTGCGGCGCGTCACCCCCGTCACCCACTTTTGGACGCCCTCCACCCACACGCCGATCTCCACCTCGCTAGTCATCGCGCCCCCTGCGTGGAAATACACAAGTAGGGGTTATTTTGCACACCATCAATACCTCTTACCATCTTAGTCTACGGAGTCACACATCACCAGCAACTTGTGCCATCATAGTCTACGGTCAGTCACACCACCGTAACTTAACCCGCCCAAGCTGTACCTGGGCTTCCTCTATTTAAATCAATTAAAAGATTTCGTTGTCTGCTTAGCCCACTCTAATCCTACCTTTACTTAAACTACTTTATCTTGCGTACATTATACATGGTCACTTGAACGACTTACTTACCTTCTTTATTGACTATATAGAAATTTTGACTGTGTAGGTATAAATTAATCATCAGTTATTTTACGTTACTTATGGAGGCCTGATGTAAGCTTGTGATAGAACACTTGGAGATCACACCCCAATGCCACAATCTGCCGTTAAAAACGATATCACCGGCGGATCTAGCCTTGTGAAACCCAGACTGCATGATTCAAGATATTCTAAGGAAATAGGAGTTGAGAAGAGATCCAAAGATTTCGGAAACAGTAGAAGTCAGAGCAACAGGACGATTCTTATATGGGGTGAACGGTCATCCTTCTTTGTGCTATGCCAATGCATGTTACCAAGAAGTAGCAGTGTTACTTTTTAAGCAGATGCAGAATTGACGCACGAGTCCAGACACGTTCGCTCGGGACACTAGGAGGAATACACCATCAGGCTCATACGCCTTACTTGTGTCGAGGTATATTTGGAAAAATGAATCCTCGGTTCGTCTCGAGTTCATCGAGTATTAGTTGAGAATGCATGGATCGAGGGAGAGTTTTCTCCAGCATCAAAGTCCCAGGAACCTCGTCCACACTAAGTGATTTATACGAAATGTAACTCAACACACGTAAGGCGTATGACCCAGATATGGCATACCCCTTCTCGTGTCTTGAGCAAGTGTGCCTCTAAACTTGCACCTGGGCTTGTTCATCTATTTGCATCTACTTCAAACCCAAAACATTTTACTTCTTGGAAACATCCGATGGTACACCTTATCATATTTTCTCAGTTAGAACAGCAGTCAGAAAAGAGCCCCCACGAAGTAACACAACCTTGATGACGGCACAAAAATAAGAGCAACATTAATGGAAAACATGGCGCGCGCCTCCATTACTGTTACAATGTTAAGGAGTAAACGTAAATTACAGTAATCAGCCTTCCAGCCCCAAGAGTCTCCTCTTCTGTTATGAGGCTCCTGCAGCACTCAGCAAGCTGGTTATGTGGCCAGTAAGTAATATTTCAGTCATATACGAACTTGTATACATCAGGTAAACCGGCCGCACAGGTGTACGGGTCACGTCGAAGTTGTCACCATAAGCAAGTAAGCGAGGAAGGAAGGTCTCCATGAGCAGTGATGCCAAGTCAGGGTTAGATGTGTAGTCAGGAACACGCATGATGGCAAGACTGCGGGTATAGAATTACTGCCGCTGTGTTATGGCTGACTGGAAAAAAGGCGTCACACAGACACCTTACATATAATGGTGACAATTCTTAGACTGAAAAAGTATGCTTAAGAATTACTTTTTTCTTCTTCTCAAAACTAAATATTTTACTGGGAAATAAACAAGACAGAGTGCATTTTCTTATACTCCCTCCTTAAAAACAGAGTTTGTTCGCCATTCCCATCGCTCTGCAGCTTGTAGGAACTGTAACCACAAACAGTTTCTATATCTCTGACTCTGTACTACTTTTTCAAAATAACTCCGAGACTAGAATGTACACCCTAAAGCTGAGACAGAGAAACTTCTGAACACAATACTGGGCTGCCAAACAGAAGCTTTAACAAAGTGGAATTAGAAAAGAACTGGCATGCATTTCAGGCAATTAATTAAGGGCGATTAGGCGCGTATGAAGAAGTTGATAAGTTCAGTAGACTGCAATGTGCTCCTTTTGCTATGTTATGGCTGAGCTACCAGCACTGGCGCCTCTCCTGAAATTTTTATCTCATGAATTGCAAGATGTGTGGACAAAGGTATGGATGGGTACACACCAGACCACTATGTCTTTAGTATGTGAGAGAAAAAATAAACCATTTAGAGACAGAGTTAAACAAACCGTACCTTAATGGTAAGATACCTGGCCACAGGGATCTGACAATGACCTGTTGTGACCTCTGTAATCCATTTGGAGTTTCCACTTAAAGGATGAGCATGGCCGCCGCCGCAATGAATTGGCCACTGATACCGGCAGAACTAAATAGTGAGGACGGGACGGGTATCGAGAAGAGCGCAGGAAGGGACTGGTATCAGGAAGAGCGGACAGAAGGGAAGGGCATCAGGGAGAACGGAGGGTTGGGACAGGTATCAGGAAGGGCGAAGGGCAGGCTAGGTATAAGGAAGAGCGGATAGATGAATACCCAGTAAAGTCTTCGGGCGTCTTCACTCCTACTACCCACGCTGGAGCAAGGCTGTTGGTTTGGATCACTGGTCGATCAAGCTGTTGGAAGACGCAGCCCTCAGACCCACATATCCCTCACAGCCTTGCTTTAGGTACTTGTCCACTGCACTCTTAAACTTCTCTATCGCGCGCGTCCTATCCTGTTTCTGATGGTAGCTGGCAAGACGTTGAAGATTCTTGGGCCCCGGATGTCGAAGGTGTCCTCTCTTAGGAGCCATACCTTCTAGGATTTTCCAGGTATAGATGATGACATACCTCTCCCGTCTGCGCTTCAAGCCGCTTCCAGTAATTTAGTTCCTTAACCACATTAACATGAAGTGTGAAAGATCTTTGAACAATTTCTTATTCAGCAGTTTCACCAAGCCCTGTAGAGTGATGCTAGAACACAGAAACATTCAATTAGTGTGAGAACTTGTGCCTTGAATGATATCATCACTGGTTTTTTCATCCCTTGTCTTGAAGGGCCGCATGATCCAGCAGGCCATCCTTCTGCTTCAGGCAACCGTTGCTCTGTCGTGTTCATCGAAGGTTAGGTCTTTAGGCAATACTACTCGGAGGTCTTTAATATTATTCAGCTGGTTTATGATGGCGAGTGTGTCTGTCCGTTATTCTCTGTAGCCTTTCGGCATCATCTATTGATGTGATTATGACACTTTTTCTTGTATCATCTGTAAAGGATGATATGAAACCGTGGCCGTGTTTGGCATCATTGTCAGTTGTAAGAATGAGGAACAGGAGGAGAGGTGTAAGTGCAGTTCCTTGGGAGAATTGATTTTTTTTTTTCTTTTTACTGTGGAGATGGCAAGGCGTGTTGTGATCTATTAGCTAAACAGTTGTATATCCATCTCCCAATTTTTCCGGTTATTCCCATATTCCGTTACATGCTTTTGCAGAGTCTGCGTAAGTCACGTCAGCATCTTCTTCGTTTTTACAGAGCTTCAACAATCCTATCATAATGGCCAAACAACTGAGAGAGAGGCAAGGTCTTCCCGCCCTGAAGCCATGTTGTCCTGGGTTATTTAGATTGTTCACTTCCATAAATTCCGTCAGCTTACCTCGTAAGATTCTTTAGAAGATATTATTGACATGCGATGTTAATGCTATCGGTCAGTACCTTCTTGGGGCTGCTTTTTCTCACGAGGATATATAGTGCGCGTTCTAGAGTACTCGTCTATCTCCTTATGAAGGCTGAGTTCCATGAACGTGGGCTTCGAGCTGAGTGCTCTCAATGGCCCTCCCGAAATCTCGTGTTGAGGTGGTGATATCTTCTGTTTTAAATAGGCCAATGGAGTATGTGGCCCTGGATTCTAGTTTTGCATATGGTTAGCAGTATTTTGGGTTAATTTTTTATTTCATTTATGGATTTTTCTTGCTCTATTTCTTCTTGTTTTTCATATTACATTTTCAGTTTATGGTCTGTGTCCGATTGTTCACTTCATTGGTTCTCTTTCCTTTGCTGGGTGAGTTGTGGCTTCTTTAGAAGGTCTGCAGTTCTTTTTCGCCTCCTGTAAGGTGCTCGTCTTACTCGCTCTAACCTATACCTTTTGTGCATGTTTGGAGTACCAAAGTGGTCACGTCATTTACACATTCCTCCTATGTTTTGGTACTCAACAAGGCTTCCCATTGTGTCACAGACATCTCATTGATCACGTCTATACAGTTTTACGGTTTACAATTAAAAATGAAATTACTGAAAACACTTCCACTGTTTTGTGCGTTCCGACCAGGTGGTTTATCATCCAAGCTTGCTTTTACTTCATTTAGGTTGTGATCAGAGTATAGGGTTTAGATCAAGTCTAGAATATTATTTTCCTCAGGTTGGCTTTGTTACTTGTTGACCAAGGGATTACTTTTGTCATAGTCTGAATGACTTTCTTTTTTGCAATTTTTCGTCCGAGCTGCTTCTAGTCTTAGTGTTTACCGCTACGATGTTATTGCCTGCCTGTCTTCATTTAATGTGTGGTAGGCTGAAGTCTTCTACGACAATTTTCGGACCGGGTTTCCAAGAAGAGCAAGACATGGCTACACGTTTTTTTATTTCTTCTACATATTAATGTAACGACCAGGTACTGGTTTTCAGTCTTGCCAACGAGTGCTCTAACTACATCATTTCAGGAGTTCAGTCGTTATAAGTGTATCTACTAGGAAGAGCTCAGGGCAGGATCGGTATAAGGAAGAACAGAGTGATGGGACAGGTATCAGGAAGAGCGAAGGAACAGGACGGGTATCAGGAAAAGTGAAGAGAAGAGATATGAGAAAGAAGAGAGGAAGGGACGGGAATGGGTAAAGGCCAGGGAAGCAGGGAGGATGCGGAAGAGTGGAAAAGGGGAATGTAACAGGGAACGAGAGAGAAACACGAGAAGCAGGTGCCAGCCTGACTGCAAGGGAAGAAGGACAGCCAACTGGTGGCACAGACTCCAGCGCTGAGGTCAGGCAGCGTCATCAACGAGTGTGACATAAGACCCGACGTGACCTCCCCACCACACCTGGCCCTCTCGACCCTGTTCGTCATCAACGTTTGACCTCGTGTATAAAATTTTGAGAAAAAAATTTCACGCATCTTCTCATAATCATAGGTAAAAAAAATATATAGGTAAATATATTCTATAAAAAACATATACATTGAATGTGTAAATAAGATATATCAGTGGTGTAAATGTAAATACGATGGTGGAATATCTGGTCTTGCAATCAGGCGAACACGTCATTTGGTGATGGAAGAGGTGGGTTACATATGTGAGCGTGCTATACAGCCGACATAAGATGCTGTACCTGGAGAGTAGTATAAAATTCTCTAGTTGGTAGCCTTCTTGCGACATACAGCATATGTTGATGGACCTCCCCCTGACATACAGCATATGTTTGCAGCCTCCCCCAACATACAGGGTATGTTAGTAGCAACCCTCTGACTATGCTGAGGGACTACAAATGACGCACGAGATATACTTCATATCGACTAAAGGGTGATCATGTCAGGTATCATTCACATGGTGTAATCATTTGAACGAATTCACTCCAAGATGGTTAGCATAGTGTGATTCATGGTTCCGACTTACCAAAAAAGTCTCTAAGAGAACAAAATTATCGGTTCATGTCGAACACACATCTAAATATACATCAGGGTTGTAATGATTAAACTCGAGGGTAATTTCTACGTCAAACAAGTCGTCAGCGGTTCAAGGACAGAGAAACCGCGGTCTAATTAAAATGGCATCCTTATATCTAATTAATGATCCAAGATCCCGGATGGTTAGGTATCATATGATTCAGAACGTTCACTAGATAGTCACAACAGATCAGTTGATAGCTACAACAGAGAGAAATGGTTGTAACAAAAGGACCAATCGCTTCCACACACACACACACACACACACACACACTCCCTAATACGATGCTATAAGATAGGGACGACCACCTCTTACAAAACACGAGGCAGATGGAACAACAGTTACAATTGCTGCCTCTCTTCCTCGACGACGACCAGGCCAATACGGGAACGACAGGCCGAGTTAGTGTGGTCCCCACGTGCCCTATTACAGGACCCTATATGATGCTATGGGAGATATGGGAGGCAGGGGAGGTGATGCGTGGTAGAGGCGGCGGCCGCCTCCCTTGATAACGGGGGCGGTGCGGCCCCACACATCCCCACACAAAACACTCAAAACGCATTAGACGTCGGACAGTGGTGCCAGCGTCCCGACCCTTCCAATGGCTCCCACTCAACGGTGTGATTAAATCCTTCCCCTGACGGCGGAAGGAGAGGAAAATTCACGTACGTTACGCAGGAGTCGTCCGAGGGAGGACTATGGTGCAGAAAAAGCGGTTTAGTTTTCACAGTGAGGTAGTGAGTACGGAAGGCCGGTGGTAAGCAGGGCTGCGGAGGAGCGCGTGCTAAGACTACCTGGGCCCACAACAGGTGCTGCCCCGGCTCCAAACATTCCCGGAGATGTCATCGATAAAAACAGACCCACGCCGCTTGATTTAGGTCGATTCTTATCTCGGACCATTTGTCCGACACACGTGTAAAAAAATACCAAAATATGGTGATCCTCTAAAAGCATTTTCTCCCCAGAACATGTGCTGTGCGGAATCCCCCACCCCCACCCCCCACTCCACCCATCCCCCATGATCCTGCGATAACGCGAACGACACCAAGTTTACGACAACCTTGTTCCGAGGGAGGTCGGTTTGACGGCTGTTCCTTTTGTCCGTTCGTATGATCACAGACCGTCCGATCTGGGGAGTGCAGACCCGCTCAACCGTTATTGTATTCAGCGATTTACTTATAATGCCTGATAGACGTGTGTACACACTACCATCGGATGGTATTCGGTGATACCCAGGGAACATAGCGGTTACCGTGGACGCAACTGTCGGCATCTGCATCGGATGGGAAACTCAGTCGCAGTTAAAGTGACGATCAACCTGCCTCACGGAAGACAGTCTGCAGGAGCCCTCGAGAAAAAAAAGGATAAGATTTCATAGAAAAAAAAAAGCAGTTAACAGCACGGCTAATGACCTATGATGAAATCATTTGAGGCTAGAATAAGGGAAGAATAACTGTCGTCCTCCCCCAGACTACCTCTCCCTCTGGCAAAGGCGTCTTAGTCGGCAGGATAAGAAAAGGACTAAATACCAAGCGCTGTTGAGGTAATATAACGGTGGATTTCCGCAGGAAGGAATGAGCCGTATTTACTACTGTCTACGCTAATTCATGCTAATCCATTCTCCGGTAATGGCGCTATGGAGGAGGTCCGCCTCCCGAACTTGGAAGTGAAACAATACTTGCCAATGCAAATATTACTGTCGCTGTATTTTCCTTTAGTAAAATCACAGACTAATGAAGCATTTGTCCACCCAGTTTTCAAACGTGCTGGTAATTCTTGTATTAACAACGTTTGACAGTAAGTTGGCCCAGTTCTATTTCGGAAGAAACTTTTTTTCTTGCATCAGTGTTACATCATTTTGCTTGTGGTTTAATTCTATTTGTTGCACCAGCTGTACTGCCCTGTATTTCTAATAGGTACTCATGATTTAATTAGTCGAATCTATTCTGAACTTTGAACACTTGCAGTAAGTCCCTTACGCTGCATAAAACTAAAGAGATTAGGACTTCTTAAGCTCTCTTCATACGATAGGCTTCTCAGTGCAGGAATTAGTTTTGCAGCTCTTCTTTGTACATGTTTAATCATTTCTGCGTCCTTAATGTAGTTCGCAGACAAAATGTGAACGGCATAATCAAAATGTGGTCTTGCTACCACGCTGAGGAGTGTCAGGACTGTTTCCGACGTTTCGTTGGTAAATAAATCCAACCTTCCGGTTTGCTTTACTACTTAACACTCTCTAACGTACTTCATATTGTTGCTAAAATAGGTAGTAATTTGTGGATGACAGCAACCATCCTGGGAAGTACTACTGTCCCGATTTTGGAGTGTGAAAGTGGTGTCCGTCACACTCCATGTCAAGACTGCTCGTTTTATATTGTCTCAGTGAAACTAAGCTACAGGGAAGGTCTTAACAATTACTCGACACATGCACCAATCACGTGTCCAATTCACTTCCAATGTTTCTATAACTTCTCTTTGTAGAACTTTGCCAATGATGTCAAGAGGTGCGAAAATCATAAGACGAGAAAACATCTTGAACATCAGAGGCCCAAGGCTACTTAACACATTGCCTGCAGCCATTAGAAACACTATGGGGAGTTTCAGTGCCGAAATGTACAAGGATTTGGATGAATAGTTACAGAGTGCGCCAGACCAGTGGTTACGTGGGCGTAAGGGTCGTGGCTTCCAAGAGCTTGGTCGCTCGACCAACGACTCAGCTTAGAAGTTTGGACTCGGCCCGAGCTGTGGGGGTAGAAGACCTTCCAAGTCATCTCCAAATAAACCCTTTCCTCACTGTGAATCAGTAAATATTGACTGATTTTTGGGAGGGAGAAAGATCGTATGGGAGCAGGTGTGCAGTTGCAAGAGGTGGAGAAATTCTAAACAATCGTTACAATTTTACTTGTCCTATTTTTCTTTTTCTTTTGAGATTATTTTCTATTTCATTTTGACCTAGAAAAGAGTCCAGAGGTGAGGGAGGAGGTATTTCTCTTATCTTTTTTAGCCTATTTCTTTTTTATATAACTTCAAAGGCCTGACCCCGATTAGGGCTCATGTTTATGACTGGAGCTTTTCAACAGAAAAACAAGACGTTATGAACACTCCCAAGATCCTTTTCTTCATTTACTTCGAACTGCTGACTTCCGAGCTTTTGATAATCGTGTCTAGCGTTCTTGTCTCCAAAGTTCATAACCTTACAAGTGTGTAACTCAATGTCACTTGTATTCTTCTATTTTTTATTTTCCATTTGGCTAGTCTGTCAAATTCTCCAGATTATTTTCTCATTCTTTCAGTCTAGCCCATTCGTTGTTCATATGCGTATCCCTAAGCAAATTTTCAGATCTTCGAATTGAGACCAATACCTCTGGTGTGGTCTTCGTAGATCACGGAAAGATGGGTGTTTAAGACACGTCAGTCAGTCCGGACAGGGCGAGGCTTCACCAGTAAGACTGCGCGATGCTTTCCCTCGGCGAGGCAGTTTTATTGATCCATGTACTTGTCCATGAAGATAATTCGTCTTCTGTTCCATGTGTCCTGTTTTATCGAAAGCCTTTTGAAGGCTACTGATAAGACAGCTTTTCCAATTCCAGTGAAAAGTCTTTAGTAAATCTGTTTGACATTTTTTTTTTATTTTTGTTGGTTTCGGAAGCCATGCTAATACTTCTAGTATACAAACTTTCATTTTCTTGAGATTTAATGTTTTTGTCGTATTACTTTTTCCATCGTTTTATCTTTTATGTGATAATGGTTAGTAACCACTGGGACATTTCAATAACTTTCTTTTCTAAAGCGAGTGTCAGGTTCCAATTTCCAGTTTTTTGGGAGTCTATCTTTCGTCAGTATTATGTTAAATATTTCAAGTTATGGGAAATATTAATTTGCGTGTGACTTCCTCTAAAGATTTTTAAAGTTATGCTATCACAGCTGGTTGATTCAGTCCAAGAATTTGAATTCTTCGCAGCTCGTAATTTCAGTCAGCTTCTTGATCCAGTCCAGAGAATAATTCAGACATTTGAAGTGTACATGTATCATCTTCAACCGTACACACAGAATGCAAGGATAAAGTCAATATGGAGGCCATTTCTGGATCTTCCTTACTTATTCTACCGTGTCCATATGTCAATGGTTCTGTTTCATCTTTTCTTTTCTCATTTTTTCGCGTATCTGAAGTTTTCACAATTTTTTGGAGAAAGTGAAAAACTGTCTTTAAGAAGTGCCTAGTCGTAGCTATTGGGAATGAAATGAGAATAAAGGTAAAGAAACAGTTATGAAAAAGGCCCACCCTTAAGTTGCCAACAGTCATACACTAATCATGTAATGCAACAGCTTACTGGGTATGGGGCACACAAGTAGCCAGCTTTCGGGAGCAAAAACCAAAGTAATAACCACCGAAGAGGAAATGTGAACCAACATTGCGGCGTAGAGCAAGTGGGAGAGTTTGTAAGTCGGACCGCTTTCGACTCAACTCTGTCAAGTAAGGAAATAGAGCTAGAACCATCCCAAATGTTAGAGCAGCACTCCATACAAGGACGAATCAAACCCTTGTATAAACGGAGCAACTGTTTTAAAGAAAAGAAATTTTGGCATCTATACAGGACCCCTACTTTCTTACAGGCAGATGTAGCTATTTCTGTAACGTGAGGTTTTCAAGATAGCATGGATGTTATAGCATTACCAAGTAAATTCATTTACTCAAGAAGTGGAATTACAGATCCATCAAAGGAAAGCGGAAAGTTGTGAGGAATTTTCGATAGGGTGATGGGCAGAAACTGGGTTCTCAGAGCCATTAAACTTGACCTGATTGCTTCTACCCCGTTGAGATATCCTGTCCAAGTCCGTGCTGCTGTCGGTGGTGAGGGCCAAGTTATACTGCCTCTAACAAATCTGTTATGTATTTGATCCCCCATTAAAGAACTCCAGTCTACGCTTTGATTGTTAGAGTTGACTACAGTTATAATTAAAATTTGTTAAATGGGGAAGAGACCCACATAGCTGCCTATAAATGTGATTCGAATTAAGAGTCCCACAATCCAGTTGTGGAAGGAAAGAAGTAGACATCAAATCGACCTAAGGGCCTTGGCCTTAATCAGCTCGACCGAACAACGACGCAGAACGGCATCTTGATCGCAAACCGAGCTATGAGGTTCGTGAAGAGCCTTTGAAACCGTCTTAAGGTATATATGTAACGTAACTCTAGCTATTTTCAAAATACCTGTGGAACGACGTAGATACGCCAGTCGGGTGCTGCATGACACGAGTACACAGTAAGTCCCAGCATGAACCAGATTACATTATGTGATGTAATTCATAAATTTGGTTTCCATAATTCTGAACTGTATAACGATGACAATAATTTGCCCGATGATTCATCTACGACCCATCTGTTATTTCGGTACGCCACCACACTTGGCTTGTACACAAACATCCGGCGGGTAATAGATTTTCTATGATAGAAAAACAAAATCTAATCACATTTATATATATATATACCGTCTTGTGCGTGAGCCCAGCGGGCGGCATCACCTGCCAAGCAGACAACGGTACGACATCTGCCGCTGAAAGTGGCCACCACACACTTCCTCGCTGCCTCCGAGGACCACAACAACGTTACGAACTGCTCAGCTACGTCAGACAGCCGCGTGAGGTCTCAGCGGACCCCAGGATAGAGGGAGGGAAGGAAACTGGTTCATCAGCTGTAGTCTAGCTGGTTTACTATTTCTTGGTGAGTCAGTCGTCAGCCTGCCAGCCAGCCACACCCTGGCCAGGTTTGTGACAGTAGGTACCAAGAGGTGCTGTGTGGCGGTGGGATGGGGATGTCGTGTGATGGAAGCCAGGGGATAAGGGTACTGTTCGGATGAGCTTGGTGTGTATGAAGCGGAGGAGGACGGTGCGTGAGACAGATACATAGATAGAATGAGAGAGAGAGAGAGAGAGAGAGAGAGAGAGAGAGAGAGAGATGGTGTCTGGCATATAATCCGAGACCTGGACAACAGTTCAAACATGAGAACACCCCTTAGTTTCCTTGACGTCTCAGAGCACTCAGGTCGGCTCCAGCCATCCATCGATGCACTCAGTGAACAACGTTTACCTCAGCTTAGTGAATCAAAAAACGAAGATACAACACGAATACATACTCCCCCCCCCGTAGTCTGCTGGAGTTAGATACATATATAGGGCGCTATACGCTTCTAGAAAATCACCCATATACATCAAAAAATTTACAGCATACACCTGTCTACACTTCATTCTCCTCTTTCATTTCATTTCAAACTATCCCTTTCCCTGAGCCACCTGTTCCTCCTCTCCTCTAACCACACTATTAAAAAAAAAAATACCACGCGGGGGTTTAGTGTATAAGGAAAAGGCCTGTGTGAAAGTTGGAGGAGGGAGGTCATGAATGTAAGAGGGGACTGACGTGTAAGGAAGAGGACTGGTTTGGAAGAGGGGCTATTTTGAAGAGAGGAGTTGGCATGTATGATATCGGTGTTTGAGATCTGGTTATAAGTAAGACTGAGGTGGTGTTTAGGACGGGGGAACGGTTTATGAAAAACGAAGATGATGTGTGATCTCTATTTGTGTGTTATGGGGAGAGAGTTTTACACTCGTGTTGCCCCGTCACTAAACCTTGTATTTATATATCATATCTGTGCTGCAGTGTATGTATGCACACACACACACGCGCACACACAATCCAGCCTAAGCCAGGTGTGTGTGTGTGTGTGTGTGTGTGTGTGAAGGGGCTACATGTAAAAGGAGACTAGTGTGTAAAATAAGGAGCCTTATTTGTAAGAGAGGGCGACAGTGTACATTAGTTCGAAGGTGGGTCGACACGCAACTCCTTTTTGGCGGAGGATGATGGTGTGCGACGGAGAGTCTGGTACAGGTTGGGAGATAGATGGAACGACAACGTTATTATGATAACTACATATCTCTACAGGCAGCCTATAATGCCCCTATGTAGCAGCAACATCCAGGGATCTCCACACAGCGACTGGAGACCTGCCTCCCTCCCATAAGAATCAGACATCACGCAACGTCTGGCGATCCGTTTGCCATAACGCCCCGGGGACATCTCAACGTTCCCTGGTTTGCAGACTCTCTCAGGATGCGTCGTGATGTTGTTCACCTCCAAGGGAACATATCCATCTTCGACTTCATCATGTGCGGCGTCTCATACTAATGAAAGATGGGATCCTTGTGATTCCTCATCTTCACTGACGATGCCCTAACGAATAAATGCACCTGTTAAAACAGAAGTACGTTGATGACTCTTCCACTGGTGTCGGCGCTGATAACAGCTCTTACGACCAGACAACTCTCTAGAATACAATAAAAAAAAAATAATCTCTAGAGCTGGACCACCGCCAACCACGGCTTCGTCAACTAAACAAAGACTAGTTATGCACATCAGCCTCGATTCCAGCCATGTCTCTTCCAACAAGGTCTCACTAGGTCTTCGCTGCGACCAGGTTGTTTAGTCCAGCTAACTTCTCGGTGTCACTGAGCGATTAACTAAACTGGAGGGAAGCCGTCATTGCGACCACCGTATCCCCCAGTCACTGTCTTTAATTCTTCCTGAGCCTCAGCTCAACTTTTGTTCCTCCTAAAACTCACCCATGTACCACTCGCCCACCTGCTCTTCCTCCCTTACCATCAAACAACAAGGACTAATGGAAAAGGTGCAGAAAGGTTCATACGAAGACGTCCTCGGTCCCTATCACACCATTTGTAAAGAGGCGCCAAATATACTGGTCTGCTGCAATCTTCATTTGAACCTCATCCGAAGAGTTTGGGAAGAAGGAAATGTACCATCCTCTCCACCATCTCCTCCTGCCACATTGAGATCCTTCGTCTCTGGACTGCAGTCTGGCATCGAAACCCCATCGAGCCCATCCAAGCTCGAACAGACAGCTACATGACAAGTCTCATCCTAACCATAATGAACATTCTTGATAACTTATAGTGTCTATGCAAACACTGTCTGTTTGACATCCTCTCCCTCTGTTACGGCTACTCTGTCTTTAGTGTATTTTATCTGTACATTTTCATTATTATTATTTTTAATATTATTGTTATCATTCTTCTTATTAATGTTATTATTATTATTATTATTATTATGATTGTTTTCATATTTTCATTATTATTATTACTTTTACTATAATCATCATTATCATTACCATTATCATCATTATTCACAAGACCTGGACACACACAAAACCTGGGGATGTCCATACAGAACCTGATCGTCTCCAGAATCTAGGGTCTCTACACAGGTCACGGACACCTATCTCGCGCAGTACTTAGGTAGTTACAGACACACACACACACACACACACACACACACACACCGCCTGGGAACCCGGCTCCCACAGCACCCCGGAGCGATGCATCCGCCTATGATATCCGGCCACACCACCACGGGAACCCCGAGCCTCCCTACACCTGCGGCTGACACAATCATACTCATGAACGCGAGTACACTGGATATACGAAGACATGTCCGCCTGTGCACTATGTGTCCATGTCCATGCGTGTACATCATACACCTCATACATACACACTCACACTCACACACACACACACACACACAGTTACAACTGCCCTTACGGCCGTCCGACTCCACCAGCTGGGCTCAGCCAGTAGGGATGTTGGCCAGCCTGGCGGAGAACCTCCCGAGGTCAGACAATGAGGGGCATTAACTACTATCGTAAATAATCTCGTAGCTCAGGACACACGCCGGAAGGACGCTGCCCCGTGGCTGCCATCCGCCTCTGTCGGACCCTTGGAACACACACACACACACACACACTTTTTTCATTCATCGAATGAAATCCCACCAGTCTTTAGAAGGCAATCAAACACCGCTAATCATCAGAACGTAACAGACACTACAGTTATAATGCACTACTGATAAACACATCACTCTCAGCAACACCTCCAGGTAAGCTGACAGGGAAAAAAAACAAGAATGCATTAGTCCAGGTCGTTGTCTCGGGTTCACAAGACGGTAACCCACACAAACGCTCCCACGCGGTGCTGCAGGGAGTACTGCGCCTCCCACCCACCAACACCCTGCCCCACTAGCCTGCAAGTCCCAGTCGGTTGCAGCCAGAGGGATGGCCAGGGGCGCGATATGCCTCTGGATAACAGGACGGGAGAGACATCCACCTCCCCATCCCCGCCCCACCATCCTACCCCACACACGCTGCTGGCGTCAAGATGCATGAGACAGTTGACATCCTGGTGCTGGCGCAGACGACGCAGGTTCCCAGGCACCCAGCTCCTGCCACCAGAGCGAATTCTCTGTAGTAGGTGGTTCCTGAGATCTGATCATTAACACCTCCTTAACTCCCGGTGCTCCTTCGTTGTTAGGATTCCCCGCCTCTCGCCACCAAGTCTTCGAGTCTTTTAGGCAGTTCCAAGATAAACTGAACGTTTGCCTTTCCTATTCTCAAGGTTCCAAGGTATATATATATTTTTTTTTTTATGTTGAAGGCTCCAGTCACGGACAAAAGTCCACATCAAGGCCGGGCCCTAATTGAAATATAGAGGGAGTTGAGAAATTGGGAAAAACAGACATATATACTCCTGCGTCCTACAGTTAGCACCATTCCTTTCAATTTTCGAAGAGTCTTTGTCAGGTCTGGCCACCAATTTCCCAGGTCGCTGCCTCATTGCCAGATTACATTCCCCAGGTACGAACACCACAAGCCACGATCTGCACTTTCCCAGGGGTCAGGCGAGTACCGGAAGTCCTGTCTAGGGGAGGGGAGGGGGGGAGGAGGTGTGAAAAGGGAGGGAGGGGAGGTAGGAGGAGAAGTGGGTGTGGAAGGGTTGAAGAACAGGGGAGGATAGCAAGGTAGGGGAGAGAAGGTTAATGCACAACCAAACATGGGAATATTCCTCTCTCTCTCTCTCTCTCTCTCGTTATTTTTTTTTCTACCTGTTTTTTGTTCAGTGTGTTGCCGGAGGGAGTGGAGGGGTGCGGAGAGAGCCTTTGCTTTGCTATCCTTTTCTTCTACTGTTTTCAAGGGGATGGCATTTTTTTTTATATTTTCATATTCTTTTAAGGAATGTGAATGCCAGACCACCTGGCTTGGACCATGAGTCTGTCTGTCTGTCTGTCTGTCTCTTTCGTTGAGTACTAACAAAAGGAACGATGTGGGCTGATTTTTTTTTCTCACGTTCGTCACAAGGAGAAATGTTCGTTGAGTACTGTTTATGATAACACTAGACAGTGACAGTCTTGTGAAATACAGCTTTCGTCAAATGTTGTGAGGATGACCCCGGAAGACAAAGAGGAATATGCTAGAAAGATATAGACATAATCCATAAATGGGCAGAAGAGAACTTAATGGAATTTAAAGAACACAAATTTGGACGATCTTGGAGTTGACTAACAATATAATGATGAAGCATTTCTAGAGCCCACCATGAAAAGAGATTGAAAGTTAAGTGGAGTGCAAAAGATCTGGGAGTCATCATAAACTAGACTCTGGAAATCAGAGAACATATCGAAAAAAAAGATTGTCCAATCGAGCTGGATAATGAATGGTGTGTTCCTAGGAACTTTCACAAAAAGACAGGGAAAGTGGATGATGAAAATATTCACTGTATATTTACGAAGCATAACTGTATACCGCTGTCTTGTACGGTTACTAACCGAGAAAGACTGAATAAATAAATAAATTTCAGAATCACTATACAAGTAAGATTAATGGAAGAAGGATCACATAGACTGACATACAGGATTGAACGAATTTGAAGCATCTAGTCTGGAGAGAGGACACTCATATATGACACCTTAACAATGGAAAAATGTTAGGCCTATACGAAAACATATGAGAAGTCTCATATACTGACAGAAAGAGAATAATCGAAATTGCGAGGATTTCCCGCGAACATAAAAGAACATCAAGAAAAACATTAGAAAGGCCAGAAAGAGAGTAAGGGACTCCTTAAATATTCTGTCTTGCAAGATTAGAAAATTAAGAAAAGTAAGTCATGATAAGAAAAAAAAATCGGTGTCTGGCTGTAAAAATGCTGGATTAACCCGGAATAGGCAATTACAGGAACTGTTTGGCGGCTGAAGAGAACGGTCGTCAGATGGTACCATATTTAACACCAATCTCTGAGTTCCCGGATCGCATCGCAATAACCTGAATTCCCTAGCTACCATAAGCCATTAAACGATGACAGGACGAAAATGTCACAGAACGGCGAGGCTACAAATATTCTTTTACCCCTCTGCTTTCAGACTGTTACCAACTCGACGACTTTCGACACAACTTCAAGCTTTAAGCGCGGTGGAGACATGGTTTGATTGCGGTGAACTCGCACTCATCCCGAGATCTGTCGCATTTGAGAGGAAACTGAGTGCACAAATGGTTCAGGAACTGTGTTACAGTGACTGAACTATATAGCAAGTTATATTAAGGAAAGTTTTAATACCTTTCATGTATCTAGGGCTAAGCATCGTTGTGGGTGAACTCTTTACAACGTATCTTGTTATAAATGACAGGAATTGTCTACCAATTCAGTGATTTTTACAGATTTCATATACATGGCTTTGCAGCGTTTGAGAGCAATTCTGCTGGCAAGGTTTACATCTTGCTTATTCGCTATCAACAGGAGGGGTGACCGGTGTGTTTTTCGGCTCTCACTTCAACTGCTTTTTTTTCTGCTGTCTTCCGGGCCTTGAGCAGCATCAGACTTACTAGAGACATCTATGAGTATCCAGAAATATTGTTGAAAACAGTGTATGGCAGTGGCTGTGGTCTCCATGGATTTTTTTCATCGTTTTGCCCGAGTGGGGCTCAGGCAGAGGGTGGCAGGCTGGACGGACGACGGATGTAAACAAACATGGCAGCGTCAGGTACGGGCGAAGTGACCTTCTGCATTATTCAAGTTCAGTGCGCGGTTGTCCTATTCCTTTCGACGTTAAGGATGAAATCAGGAGACGTACTAAAGAATCGTGGTAGACGAGGAGGCGTTTAAGTGAGGTGTCGGAGGCGAGGCTCCCAGAGATGCCAGTGCCAGCTGTGGTGTGTGGGAATGTCCGGAGTCTGAGAAACATGATTGACAAACTTTATGGACTCGTCAGGTGGAATTATGCCTGTCATGATTCGTCACTGATATATCTGACAGAGACGTGCCTACAGCTGAATAAAGATCCAGATTGCTTTTGCCCTGGATGGATATACTTTAACAAGAGGAGACAGGACAAACTCCGGAAGAAGATTAAGATCAACGAAATGTAGGACGGCTGGGGATCAAGGATCTTTTATACCTGCGAGTATAACAATAATTGATAATGGGTAGATTAGTTTAATTGGTGCTCCTGGTTGCTTAGGGCTCGGAAATTCAGTTAATGTGATTTGTATATTGTATTTCTTAAATTTTATATGACATAATGCTCTTGGATGTTTTATAGATAAACAGTACATATGTGATGAATGTTAAAATATATGTCTGTGTGAAACTTCTTAACTGTCTATGAAAATGCGCGAGACAAATTTCGTGTAATTACATAACCAATAAAGTATATAATTGTTATTATTATTATTATTATTATTATTATTATTATTATTATTATTATCTATAGACAGGCCTGAAGTCTGGCTGCAGCAACATTAAGGTGTCGATCGATCCTGTTTATGGAGTCATATGTTATGGTTTATTCTTGCACCTATAATAAACGGCTGGGGTCCATTTCCATTTGTCTCATGTCTCAAAAATTTGGTTGTCGTTTTCACAAATATTGATATGAAGCTGACACGAAGACAGAGTGAAACACAAAAGAAGAAAAACGTCAGTTTTCTATGAAAAGATTTTTCAGTATACGTCTTTAAAATGAGAACACTGATATTCCTTCGTTATATTCTAGTCTAGTGGGAAGGAGCTTTTCTTAAGGCACAGACAGTAACAGACTGTCATACTGTTCCGTAGGGATCGAGGACATACAAGTCTATTGCTCAGTGCTGGGCACCGGAAAAGGAAGGTAATATAAATCCCAATATAATCCCGGGGAGAGGAGGATGTCTTGTGCTGCCACCTGGCTCCTGACCAGCCTGCGGAAAGGAACACCAACAATGGTGCTAGCTGACATCCAGATGGTGGGATCTCACACGAACCTGCGCAGAGCCTTGACGAACTTGTCTGTATAAAATGAAACGCTCCTTGACACATGTAATAACCATGACTTCGGTTTATGTGATTTATAATCACCAAATCAAATATTTTTCTAGTATTCTCTCGCCTTTTCCCGCCTTGTCGAGGCAGAGTCACGAACACGCGCCGGAGTCTTGCAGGGGAAAATCCTCGTGTGTCTCCTTCTTTTGTTCCCTATCATATAAAGTTAATACAGACTGTAAAGGAATACAAGGGGAGTATTTCTAACCCCATGCCCCTGCCAGTCTTATTTACCTTCCACGACACGCATTAAGTTACGTAGATAGCATTTTTCCTCCCCTATTCATAGAGATATGCATACATACATACATCATCTTAGCACGTACTGCTCACAGTCACCACCAGTGATCCCGGTTCGAGTCCCGTGCGCCTGGGGGTCATTGTTTCCACATACATATATAAAGAAGAGCAACTCCCTGTCGTGAATGTGTGTGATTCTGAAACAACGCTCCATGGAGACTTGTTTCTTATTAATTCCACTATAGTTTCATGCCGTCACGGACCAATTGTATCAAATGAGAAGGCTCCGAGATGGGCCGAAATTCTAGTGGAAACATGTATTACTCGTAACAAGTCTCCAAGAAGTGTGGTTTTACCTCCAAACAAATCCGCGACAGAGCGTTGTTCCTCGTCAGTACGAGATAACATCATTAAAATAGAACTTGTATCATACGCAGCGAAGAAGGAAGTGATTGTACCCTGTATACGATACACTGATTGAAATAGTATTATCTAACGTCATCTGGCTGCCTTCCTGGAAGACATGACTGGGAAGAGAAAAATAATAATAGCAGATAATACTAGCTGCTTTTATCCAAAGATGACGCTTCCGTGCACATGTTTACTGACACATCATCAAATTGATTTCATATTTGACCTATTCTTGTATTCTTAATATGAACAACCTCTTAAAGCTGTATAGGTAGTAAGCATACACGTAATCAAGCATACTCATTACGATTTTGGGGAATCCTATGTAGTTGCCCGTAGTATACCCAAAGGTTGTAACAGGGCGTGGCATCGGGGTCTCATCTCTAAGCTCCATTCTATTGGCTTCCCTCACTTTGTTCCCTCTGGCCGATCTATCACCTTGGTTATTGATGGATCAGCCTCACCCCCCCCTCCTCTTCATCCATTAACAGCGGTGTCCCTCAAGGTTATGTCCTACCTCTTACACTTTCTCTCCTTTTCTTGAACGACTTCCTCTCCTCCACAAATAAACAAATGCACTCACACGCTGACGACTTAACACTGCATTCCTCCACATCCCTCAGTTCTACTCACTCTTCTCTCAGTCGATCTGCAACTCGTCTCGACACAACTTCCTTAATAAACTCAGACTTGGACGGGATATCTCAGTGAGGTGGACTAAATCTGGTTAAGTTTAACGCCTCCAAAATTCCTCACAACTTTCCTCTCTCCTCCGATGATTCTGTAATTCCACCTTTCCACATCTTGACTCAATTAACATACTTGGTATTACTGTAAAATCCACTCTATCTTGGAAAACCCCACATTACGAAACTAGCTAAGTCTGTCTCTAAAAAACTGGGTGTCCCGTTTAGATGTCGAAACTTTTCTTCTGAACAGTTGCTCCGTTTATACAAGGGATTGATTCGTCCTTGTATGGAGTAATGCTCTCATATTTGGGTTGGTTCTAGCTCTGTATCCTTAAGTGACAGAGTTGAGTCGAAAGTGGTTCGACTTATAAACTCTCCCAGGCTAACTTCAAAACTTGACATACTTGCCCCACACCATAATGTTTGTTCACTTTCTCTGTTCTAAAGTCATTACATTGTTTTTTTTGCTTCCGAGAGCTTGCTGCTTGTGTACCCTCACCACTAGCTAGACCTCGCAATACTCAGCAAGTTGCTGCGTCACATGATTACTGTATGGCCATCGGCAACTCAAGGGTGTGCCGTTTTGATAACTGCCTCTTTCCCTACACGTCGAAGCTTTGGAACTCTCTACCTTCTCATGTCTTTCCCAATAACTTTGACCTAGCTCATTTCAAGAGACATGTTTTTCACTTTCTCAAAAATTTGTAAATACTTTTCCTGTCTGTTATTCCCCCTTTCTCAATTCTCTCTATATTCTAATTATGGCCTGGCCTTGATATGGACTTCTCTACGTGAATGGAGCCTTCAACATAAAAAAGAAAAAAAAAGAGTCCGTCAAATCTATGGCCCCCTAGTCCCCGGCATCATGGGGTGCTAAGAATCTCCGGGTTTCTGCCTGACTCTACTGCCAATGAGAAGGAGGGCTCTGGCAGTAGTGGTTCCGGCCCCTCTCACAACCTCTCCCTCTCTGTTAGACCTTCCTCTTTTTCTATTCACTTTACCAACATTCGTGGTCTCTCTAGTAACCTATCCTCAGTTGAATACCATCTGTCTAGTACCTCTCCTAATATCTTACTTCTGTATGAGACACAGTTGTCTAATAATATTCTTACTAGTCCCTTTTTTATATCTAACTGTAATCTCCAATCACGATTCTTGTTCAAAGGGGGTGTTTGTGTTTATCCCAACATCAACAAACCTGTTGCACACCTCAAGGACGTTGAGTCTCCACACTTTGATGTTATGTGGCTCAAGGTCTGTCTCCCTACTTCCTCATTTTTCCTCTGTCTCGCCTATTGCTCTCTTAATTGTACAAAATTTATATCCTTCTTCGACTGTCTAAACTCCTGCCATGAGACTGTGGCATTCTCTCACCCGCAGGCCGAGATCCTCTACCTCAGGGAATTCAATGTTCAGCATTGGGAATGATTGAATTCCCCCCATACGGATGGTGGAGGGATGGAAGCCCTCACGTTCTCCATTCTCAGTGATTTAGAGCAAATTATCTCCCAACCTACCCATATTCCTGACAGCCGTGACCACTCTCCTAATATTCTTGATTTGTTTTTTACCTCTAGTATACCTCGCTGAAAATACACAATCTCGCCCCCAATTGGTTCATCTGATCATACTGTCATAAATGCATCTATCCTAACGGCACCTTCCTCTCCAGCAGCCCCTTCTAAGCGTAAATGCTAACACCTGAACAAAGCTGACTGGGATAACTTATGTAACTTCTTTTCTGATTTTCCCTAGGTAAATTACTGTTTTTTTTTTGTGTGTGTGTGTGTGTGGTGATGCTTCTGTCTCGCCAGACGCATAGCAGAGGTTATTCTTGCGGGAATGGAAGCATCTTCCCCTTCTTCCTCTAGGAGGACCTCTTCGTCCTGTCCATGGTTCAACAGTTCCTGTTCTAATGCCATTCAGGCAAGGTGCCCATAATTGCTGCAAGCGCGTTATCCGTGAGGCGAAGCGTTCCTTTATTCAGAGGAAATGTGATAACCTCTCCTCGTCATCCACTGATACGTGTTTCTGCTCTTTAGCTAAGGGCATCTCAAAAAACTTCTGTCACTCTAAATTCCCTTCACTTTTCCGCTCTGACGGTACTATATCTGTCTCTCCCGTAGACAAAGTAACTCTCTTTGGTTCCCGTTTCTCCTCTAACTCCACGTTGGATGACTCTAACATTACTTCACCCCTTGATGCTCCGCTTACCAACCCTATGCCCCTTCCAGTAATCTCTTCTCGGACTCTCCGAAAAGTGCTACTTTTTCTGGACACAAGCAAAGCTTATTATCCTGATGGCATCCATCTCCGTATACTGAAAGAGTGTGCCTCTGAACTTGCACTTGTACTTGTTCGTCTCTTCAGTTTTAGTTTGAAAACCAATATTTCTCCTTCTCCTCGGAAACATGCATCGATACATCCAATCCTTGAGAAGGGTGACCTTTCTGACTCCTTTTATCACTGGTCAAAAAAAATTTTAACCTTTCTTTTTTGTCTCACGAATTGAAATAAATGGACCTTATAGTACTTTTTACGCTGAATTCGAATCTGTTTTTAGAATTTTTCTATGGCATGGTTTTTAAGTGACAGAGCAATTAGATAATACAATAAGTGTATATTATTCATTTATTGATAAGACTGGTTATTACACTTAAAAGAATTGTCAGCTATATTTGGCCTCAGGAACATCCATCCTTTGTGTCCAGCAGTAATCTGCCACCATAGAGGGGCTCCACTTTCCTTGGTACCGCTTTTCCACTTTCAAAATGTCATGGTGAAATCTTTCCCCGTGTTCATCACTGACTGCCTCAAGATTTTCCGTGGAAAAATATGAGTGCGATTCTAAAGAGTAGATTTTTAGACTCACATTGCACCCTAGAGCTTTGTATGAAGTCAATAGATTATTTGCAACATCACAGTAGTTTGCTGATCTATGAATCCGCAAAAAGAATCTTTGCAAACTCTCTTAAATGACAGCCTTTCAGTTTTTTCAACTTCATTTAGCTCTTCATCGAACTTTTCATCTCGAAGCAGTTCCCGATCTGTGGCCCTATAGAAAATACCCTCATTGATTTTTGCATCACTGATTCTGAGGAATCTATTCATCAAATATGTGAATCTACGACCAGATTCATCCATACCTTTGACGAAGTTCTTCATCAACCCGAGCTTAATGTGCAAAGGAGGCAGATAAATTTCCTCAGGATCAACAGAAGGAGGAATGATGACATTCTTCTTCCATGGAGTCAGTGATGTTCGTTTTGGCCACATTTTCTTCGTATAATGCTTTTTCTTGTCCCGGCTGTCCCACTCACTTCGTGTGACAAAGTTGCATTCCCAGAAACAGTGCCACAACCTTTAGGTCACCACATACATTCCACTTAAGGTCCCCATGCTATTACTTTTTTTTTCCAAAAGAAGCTTCATGTTATGGTGCGATTCCTTCATGTTAGCTGCGTGAGTCGGAGGAACGATCACGATGAAAACAAAATTTAGTTTCATTCTGGAGAAGATTCCAGCCCTTTGACCTGGAACCCAAAAGTTCGGCTTGCTCCTTAGACAAATTTAAATTTAGGCTTGAGCTTTGAAAAATAAGGTATTGCACTTTACAAACAATGAAAATAGCTGTGTTTGTTAAACTTTTTGCTTAAAATACTCCGTAGAGTGCTGGCAGATATATACTGTACGTAATGATATGCAAGTATGGTGGACCAAAAAACTATGGGTGATAGAGAAATTCTGAAAAAAAATTTGGATTCTGCGTGCAAAAATACATAAGAATGAGATGTTTTATTTTTTTCCATGGGACAAAATCTTTGTTGACCAGTGATCATCTTAATGCTTTGACATCTACCACTTTCAAAGTCTTTGACTCCCTCCTCAATTCCCATATCCTTAAACACCTCGAAAATCACAGTCTTCTCTCTGATCACCAGTATGGCTTCCGTAA
>JAYMFT010259259.1:0-10793 GCA_038088735.1 Panulirus argus
TCTAATTTCAGCCTTTTCCAATCAGGACTTACTATGCCTACTTTAAATAAATCATCCGGTGTATGAATTTCTACTGGTCTGTCTTTACCTGTAAGCCACACAAGTATTTTGTGTGTGTCTGTCTGTCTGTCTTTCTGTCTGTCTGTGATTACTATTTGTATGTTACAAGGAGAGAGAGTGTTACACTCGTGTTAGCTCGTGTGTGTGTGTGTGAAAGTACACTTATGTGTTCGCGAATAAGTTAACCGTTAATATCCACAGCCACTTGAAATTTACTACCACACGTAACATAATTATATACAAATGCAATTAGCCGAGTTCTTTATCCTTTCACTATATACATGCTTCCTGTGTTCACATTAATTATGCAGAATTCATTAGAGTAGCCGCATTCATCAGCTTTGTCCAAGAACCATAAATTTCATGCATTATTGCAGGCTGTTATTCATGCCGGTGGTGAGTTTTATGACGACGGTCTACCCTGCATGAAACACACTTGGTTCAAAGTAACTTTTGTGACGCCATAATTGCTTTGGGTGAGATATGTAGCATTTCTCTCGTTAGTGTGGTTGGAGAAGTATGTATGGCAGTTGAGCAGGGGGATGGGTGTTTATATATATATATATATATATATATATATATATATATATATATATATATATTTCAACAGAATTATTAGCTGAAAGAGCAAGAAAGGGAACGGCAGACGAAGATGTATTCAATTCACGCTTGGAAATGAATCATTTTCTTTAATTTTCTTCAAAATATAAGAATGAGAATTCCAATTTTCTACTTTTTCAATCTTAAACAGAACAAAAATGCTCAAGGTATTCACCCCGTCACATAATCAACGGAGTCACGATTCTTTCTGTGAGCAAGGGGCGACTCACACTGACTCAGAGAGAGAGAGAGAGAGAGAGAGAGAGAGAGGCAGGCTGGGGCTTCTAGGTAATCATTTAGACTCGCAAGTTAGCGGAACTCTCTTTGGGGAGTCAAAGAGGGACAGACACCCGGAACACGTAATGCATTTAACAGTCTCCCTGTCTCTTTCTCTCTCTGTCCCATTTCTCCAAAAGGATTTGGAGTTGGACGTTTCATACACTGACATCTAACTATTTCCCTACTTGCACAACAAGCCCCAAAAGGTCACTTGGTCATGACATTTAAACCTTAAATGATATATAGTCCAAGGGGTCTCTCTATACATTGTGGTTTTGCTCTAAGAGATTTTTCCCCATTGTCTCTAAGAGCCGATCTATTGACACTGTTGTGTTCAACGAATCTACCGTTCTAAACCTTATTTATCACTTCAGGTCTTTTTCTATGCATCATATCTATGGTCTAAGGGTACTTTTTCTAATTGATATCTATAAGTTCATATACCATAGATACTTTTGCATGAATTCATTGTTTTTTTCTATTGATTTCATGAATAACATTGAGTTCTATATTAATATAGCTACTCCCCATAAACTTACAAAGTGCGAAATATATTCCACTGGCTTGCCTTTAACATTTCGCTCTGTGAACTGAACGATATTTCACAATGAATTCATTACCGATGATGTAATACGTTACAAGGATTTATTGCAGTACCGTATAAGTTAATGACAATTAGCCAATCCAGTAGGTATATTAGCAGTAAAATTATTCTTACTCTCCATCAGTAATGATGTTCCATTGCTTTATTGACTACGGTTATTGATAGTAATGTGTTTCATGAGATTTACAGCTTTTGTGAGCTTAAATATATATATCTATTTCACGGACGCGGCAGATTTACTTTGTAGCTATGAAAAAAAAAGTACTATGAATGTCGTTTATAACTAATTATGGCTAACTGCAAATCTTTGTTTCCTTGATCATCGAAATTAATCCTGATTCCAGTAATGACCAGTCCATTGTACCTAACTGAGTTTGAGGTTCAAGTCAAATGATATCCTTTTCACAGACGAAGGAAGAGAATGTATTGAATCATATTTTGCCAAACCAAATTGTTTGTTTCTTAAAGGCTCTCAGCTGAGCAAGACCTATCACAGCTGGGATGTTTCACCACAGTCTAAGTTGGTGAACATTTATCGACCATCCAAAGGAAGGATGAACAGCTGGGTGCGTTCTGCGTCGTATGTTAACGGCGGGAATCGAACCTGGGGCAGTGGACTCGTAGTCGAAACTGATAACCACCAAATCATCAGTATCTTATATCAGTTTCTGTAATGTTGTCGATTTTCCTCATGCACCACGAGAGGTCGCTACTGAAGTACGTTAGGAGAGGGTACTAACTGTATATAAATGAGTGGGACTCAAAATACATTAACAAAGTCATTAATTCTGAGGCGCAAGAATGAGGAAAAAAAAGTGATTAATTTTCTTCCTTTCCTGAGTATCTTTTGCACTACCACCTCTGATTAATCATTACCGTCCTTGTTAGCCTCATACAATTTTGTGATTAATGAACATACTTTACGACACTTCTAATATTTTATCACACAATACAGTGTGGCAAAAAAAAAAAAAACGTTTTTTCTTAATTGATGAATAAATTTCAGTATTACGAAAATATTTCTCCTACACATTTTCAAGGTCGATGTATCGAATGTTAGTTTAAACATATGCGAATAAATGTCATAATGAACAGGCTATGTGATAAAGGAATTTACCACAACACTGTGTCACAACGTTTAAACATATGCGAATACATGTCATAATGAACAGGCTATGTGATAAAGGAATTTATCACAACACTGTGTCACAACAATGTCATGTTGGGTATTGCATCAATGTACCCTTATGCTATGTGATGAACTATGGCACTATACAGTATCAATACGCTCTTAACTTTCATATTTTACCATATCAGTTTACCTCAGCACCATACCATAACAATGAACCGTGATTTACTGTTGGAATAACACACTACCATAAAAATATACCATGACATCATGGCATGATAAGGTACCATGTCACATTGCTGTAGTCTGCCACTGCACTGAGGTCTCTCGCCAAACAAGCCACGTCTTGGTTAAGACTATTTCAACACCACGAGAGGACAAGGCATGATATCTTACGAATTTCAGATGTTATCATGCGGCTAAGATACCTTCCTTTTCACCGTGTGATACCCACGAGCTGAGCATAACACAGGAAGGCTTGGCTATCACTGGAACCGCTCATGAAAATACATAGACGAGAAACCCAACGCCAATACAAACCGCAGCAGTTGCTACTTAGAGAAGCCAGGAAGCGACAGAATCGTCCGAACTAAACAATAAACTGGTCTCTGGCGAGTCATTGTTTAGGAGTTGTGCAGTATGTTATGGTTAAGTTGTATGAGTTAATGGAGGCTAGGAATTGCCTCGAGAGACGATGTTGCAACTGCTTATAACCATGATGCATGATCTCAATCGTATCTCTCTCTCTATTTGTCTAGTCTGTTGACTCATGAGTAATACGAGGCTATGCGCCCTCGCAGGTGTCTGCTTGTGGATAGAAAGGGCTCTGGTTTCCGTGCAGTGATGATACAAGGCAGCTAGAAAATGTGTGTGAGCGAGTGAGGCCAATTTCTTCGTCTGTTCCTGGCGGTACCTCGCTAAAGCAAGGATTTTTCGTGTGGCATTTGTGGATCTTGAGAAGGGCATCTGACAGGGTTGAAAGAGATGCCTTGTGCTATGAATATATGCGAGAGAAAGCTACTGGAAGTCCTAAGGAGGCTTCCATGTAGAAAGGAAGACGTTTGAGCGAGGAGGAAGGGAGGAGGATGAGTTATTCCAACCAAGTGAGGTTAGTCTCTGTGTCAAGAGTGTGTAATGTCACCATGGACGTTTAATCTGTTTATGGATGGGGTAGTGAGGGAGGTAAATGCGAGAGTCTTAGAGAAAAGTGCGGATTTATAATATTCTAGGGATTGGGAAGAAGGACCTTAGGAGGTGGTGAGTCATTTGCTGCCTGGAGCTGACAGATCTCCGGTGGCGGACTGAGGTGAGAAACTGCAGAAGCAGGTGTGTCTAGTTTGGGGAGTGTGTGCGAAAGTCGGACGTTGAGATTTTATATAAATCAAGATAAGGTTATGAGGTTTAGCAAGGAAGTGAAACAGGCTGGTTTGAATGAGAGTCTTAATGTAGAGAACCAGGAGGGAGTAGAGTGTTTAGGTAACAAGGAGTGGACGTGACAAAGGATGGAAGAACGGGAGCTTAAGTGAACCATAGGGTGATAGGCAGAGAACCTGGGTGCAATGGGGAGTGATCGAGAAGAGAGGTCATCGTCTGTCAGAGCGCAAAGATAGGTATGCATGAAGCCATGGCAGTCCCAGTGGCTTATATGGCTACGAGTCGTTGACCCTAAACGCAAAAGAACGGAGGAGAATGGACGTGTTGCAAATGAAGTACTTGAGGACAATATGCGTCGTCGTTAGAAGGGTCAGTTGTGTAAGGGAAGCCAGCGTAAGAGAGAGATGTGGTGGCTAAACGAGCGTGACTGAGAGAGATGAAAAGGGTGTGCTAAAGCTACCTGGAAATAAAGGAGGAGATGAATAAGGAGAGACTGACTGAGAGGGTATTAATGTATCAGAAGTGGAGTATCAAGAGGAGAGGGGGAATGAGATCGAGGAGATTAAAGGATAGAGTGAGAGAGGCTTTGAATCACTTGGGGGTCCTTAAACATGCAGAAGGGTAAGAGGCGTGTATGGCACAGAGCGAAGTGGGACGACGGATGGTCAATGGCCTGAACCAGGTTATATGAAGCGGTCTGGGGAAACCACACAGAGAGGTCTAAGGAGCCTGTCTGTGGATAGGAGCTCTTCTGGTTTCGGTGCATTGTACATGACAGCTAAGTGATGAATGTGAGCCAGTGGGGACATTTCTTTCTTCTTCTCCTTGTGCAAAATTTCTACGCGGAAAAAGGCAATAAGTATGATATACATATAGCACCAAATCAGAGAATATCCTGATCTATAGTATACTAAACATTCAGATATGCACCACGAGCAAGTGTCTTTGTTCTCTGCTCTTGGTGAGAAATGAGATGTCATTCCCTCCCTTGCATTAATTTCCCCTGAGGAAGGCGATGAAGATCCATCGGTGGAAGTGCTAGCCTCCTCTCCAAAAAGAGGGGCAGCGTGACCTCCTGTGAACTCCCTAGGCTATGTAGACTTTCGCCTGAGTTGAGAAATGAAAACTTGAGAAGCCCTGGAACACAGGTGTGTAAGGCTGATCCGCAAAGGGTATTTTCCTATCCTATGCAGCTGTGAGAGAGGCAGGTCCTTTGTGTTCAATGATTGTGTATGATGAATATGAGCTTTTAATGTGAGCGGAGATCCTGAAGGAGTACAGAGAGTCAGCTATACTAAGAGCCCCTCCTCCTTACGTGTGTTCTTTGCTGATATAAGAGGATGGGAGATACGAAAAGAAAACGAAGGATGCGAAAGAATGAACGCAAGTGGCATATTGGGATGCAAGGAGTGTAGGACCGACGCAGATCCCTTATGGGGAATATCGAAAAGGCTAAGAGAACACAGAAGACACGAGAGGAATTCTGTGGGTGTAGAGGAAACACACAATAAACAAGTAAGGAGAGAAGGAGTTTAAGAAGGACGTTTTCTATTTTGCGTTGATACAAGGATGGAAGGAATGATATCAGGGTATATTAAGGCTACATGATGAGGACAGGGGAGAGACAAATGATGCTAGGGACACAGAAAATAAGACGAGGCATCAAGGACTCTCGGTAAACGTAAATACACCAAAGAAACAGAAAGAGGAAAGGGAGAGAGAACAGAGCGGATGGACAGGGGAAATAAAAGTGTCAGAGAAAACGCATAGTTGATATATTGGAGACGGAAAACGGGAAAATGCAGAGGTAACAAGAAGACTCCATGGAAAACTGATCATTTTACTTGAAGACATAAGGACCCAGTGGTCTGTAGTTAACTGAATTCCTTGGTATCCGGCTTCGCTTTCAGTGTTCCTCTTTCCTTACAGATGGCAAAACTATCATTCCTTAAACCAACTTTCGAGAAAAAGTTTGAAGTAGAGAATAACGCCGTAGAAGGATAGTTTGTATGCAGTACATATCACATGGTCAGTAGAATTAACATAATTTATTACTGGTTGGCGTCTGTTTAATATGATTGTCAAGGCATATATCGTAAATTCATAGGGTGATACTGTCGTGATTTTTGTACTATGTTTCTGACGTATGGTAGGAATTCTGGCTTAATGACCCTCAGCTGCTGAGGTCCGTCAAATCCAACATACAGTCATGAATGCGGACGTATACGAGTGGGTGATAACCCCTAGTCACCAGCTGTGGGTACAATAATCCTCCCACCAGCTGTCCAGGACGCCTCTGTGTCCCTCTGTTGTGGCAAAAAGTCCTTGATCGATGCTTATAGTTCATCGTTTACTTCGTGGTCGCGACACTCTGCGGGTCATTAAACCTCTCGTAAGTTACTGACCTAATGAGAAGGGGAAGGGAGGAGCGTCTCATATATCCAATTAGTTTGTTTGAGAGAGAGAGACGAGAGAGAGATTAGAGAGAGAGAAAAATAAAGACAGACAGACGGAGAGTACACAGGCGTCGGGGTTACCAAGATGAAGGGTCAGGAATTGTTCCCTTCTCTGCCGTGTTGTGACTTCGGAGATTTGACAACAAAACACTACCCTTTATAAAGTTTTTCTCCAGCTCTGCCTTGACTTGAGATCCCAGTTATCATCTGGCTACTATCAGAGAAAGCGTAAATATAACGTCATTTCGTTGAGGGATAAATAGATTTCGCCAAGAATTCTCTCTCTCTCTCTCGAAAACCACGAAATCTTCGTTCCTTTGATACTATTAAACTACGGTGAGAAGAAGAAACAATAGTAAACCTCAACTAATTCACTAATTCCTCTTTCTTTACAGATTAAGTGAAACTGCTTTCTACCCAGATTACTTTATCGACGTGAGTTGGGACTACTCCAGGCATTGACGAGATGGCAAATAGGTCCATTGTAGAGCTGTGAAACAAAGTACTGTAAGCGGGAACTTATTGGATCTGGGAGGTCATTATGCCGTTAAGTAATCATCGTCTTGCTTCTCGAGACTTGAGATAGGACCACGACAATTTAGGGCTGATTTCAGCCTAGCAACTGATGTAATTCCTTCGTGTTCGTCACGATTAACAAGTCATTTCTGAGCATATTTGACTAGAGGAAAGTAGAGGCACCAGCTAAAGACAGTTGTAAATCGACACTACTCCTGCTTGAAACTCAGAATGGGAAGAAGATGCTAACTCACTGAAGCCTTGGACACAGTAAAGCTCCTTTGGATCTACAGGGAACGGTGAACGGCAGAGCCATGAATTAGGTTCTCCATTGGTCACGAGAGACGCTCTCCGGCGCGGAGTTTACACATTAAGAACTCGCAAGATGTCACTACCTACCTATCCCACACGCTGCTCCTCTTTGCTAACAATGTACTGTAGCCACGTCCGTTCATCCTGGCTACGTACGTACAGGTCATGAAGCGTCACCTTCCTTCCCTCCTTCCTCTCCACTTTGAGAATCTCACTAGCACTCTCTCTCACTCTCTCTCTCTCAGTTCATCTGAAGCGTAGGGAAGTGTCCATCCTTGTGACATCATCACTATCCGGCAAACAATCGCGATAAGGTCATGGAGAGGTGGGAACGCCATTCTCTCTCTCTCCCTCCGTCAGGAAAGTACCTGGCGGTATAAACACTCGAGGAGGCTTCTCTTCCTCCTCCTCCTCCTCCTCCCGCCTGACGAAGGGCTCTCTGGATCACCACGCCCCAGGGACACAATACGTGGGGCTGGGTACCATCTCACACCGCACGCAGTTCCTCGAGGCATCAGCTCAGACCATACTCTCTCTCTCTCTATCTATCTATCTATCTCTTTCTGTTTTCGCATCATTTCTGGAGCAACTCGATCCATGTGATGTGATCAATATCGATACTGACGGTAAAAATGATTTCCGTCTTATAGTCGGTAACGCTAAACATCTTACCAGTGTGTGTGTAGGTGTGTGGTGTGTGTATGTGTGTGAGTTAATACAATCATTTACTGCAGGAATTTTTGGTATCTCTTAGCATCAATAAACCGTATCATCGTCGTGCTGTGTTGCACATTTGCCTCGGTGCACGAGCAATGCTTTGCATAAACCGTCCCAAATTATTGCACAACTGGAACATAATGAGTTGGCGAGCAATGCCTAGCGTGGGATGTATTCTGGAACCCTGCAATTTGCATTCTGAAGCGATACATTATATTGCAGGGACACTGTGTAGAAATTTTGTCGAGTGTTATATAAATATATATATGTACTGTCACGTGCAGAAATTATATGACTATAATCTAATACACCGTACTTGATGAGATCGTATGAATGATACAGAAAAAAAAGAAAACTTTTGCTAAGGTACCGTTAAGGCGTAATTGGAATGTTAGAAACTTTGGTAATTAGTTTGTGATTAGTTTGCGTAATTACTCGACTGATGTTAGCGGTGGCGCTCGGAACTACATCACACACGCTAATGGGAGCTATTGTGGGAACGGGAGATAATTCTTTCTTCTGTGTCTTAAGTCTCCTGTAGAGAGAAGAGGAGATCTGTTTAATGACAAACTCTCCAATTATGTTTAAATGAGCAGACGTATACCAAAAAGAGAAAATGAGACAAGGTAGCTCGATTTATGTGTGGAATATTCTGAGTATCTGTGAACTCAAAAGAGTACTAAGATTATAATTTGAGTATTTGTTTATGAAAAATTAATTTCACAGAATTAGGACGATAAAAGCGTCTTTAGTATGCCACAAAGTCAAAATTACTGGAGAACAACCCTCCCTCCTTTCACGTGATGTGTGTATATACCCATCCGAAATTATCTATTTGCGTTATGTTAGAAGGAGCGTTACACTGAAAAGGTCTCTATCACTTGAACTTACCAAGACTGACCTTTAATTTCATTTCATGACCTCTGTTCTATCACTCCATCTCTCGATGAACCGTTCACTATCTTCATCTGCCTGGTACTGGACATTTTTCTTGTATGTACACGAAGGACTTGTGCCTCCACATTCAACTGTCTGTATCTTTGTAATTGAATTCCCTCAATGTTAGTACTGTACTGTCTCTGAGAAGTGCATGTTTTACTGCTTCGTTTTCCATCCTCAATCCTCTTTCACTGTTACCATTGTAATATTTGTCCTGGATCTTCAAAATTCTTTGGAGGATTACACATTATCGACACCATTATGCTTTTCTTTCCTACATTTGCTCTTCCCATTAAGTGTTATTTAAATGGGCCACTTACTACTGTCTCCTTAAACTGAATTCTGTCTCGTTTTAGGAAGGCTATTAATTTTCTAATCAACAGGGCTAATCTACGTCCTTCTTCGTGTTTCGTATTTTTCATCCTTGCAGTCATTCACCCATTTGGACAGAAGAAGTGAGATCTTACCTCTTTGATAAGCTTTGTGTTCAATAAATCCAAAAAAATATCAAGTGCGTTCGGCATAATACTCTCCTTAAAAGTCGAACTTTGTAAGCCTTACTACATAACTCATTTACATACATCACTTCCCATCTGACAATACCATCGCCAAACACCACACGAAATTCTTGGGTTTACGGAACGTTGTTGATACTCTGAAGAGTAACGATCGAGAATTCATTGGCTAGAGAGAATGAGACGAATCCATATTCTTCATTGTACTTTCTCCCTTCCCCTCAAACTTCAATTTCTTCTCCAAACAATGTAGGGGGCTTTGAGAGCATCCCAATGCATAGCAAGTGGAACCTGTGAAGCCCTCCCACCTGCAGCAGCGCTTTCTGTTTGGCAGTGTCAAGTCTCTTGCTCTCTCTGGCTCTCTGTCTCTGTCTGTCTGTCTCTCTCTCAAAGACACACTCCACACTTGATTGGCCGCTACCTCGTTCAACCTCTGGTGATTAGTTGTTTATCTTGGTTTTCCTCTCACGTGTTTCCATTGGCCGATCGACAGGCTCGTTTGAATATCGTGTGTGTGTGTGTGTGTGGGCATTTTGCAAACTTGTCCCCTCCTCTCTCTCTCTCTCTCTCTCTCTCACATGGTACACAGCCGATTGGTCGGTTCGTTGAACCCCTGAGAGAGAGAGAGAGTTGGTCGTTATTTTTTTTCTATGCTTTAAGTCGCTTTAAAACACACTCTCTCTTCACCCGATCCTGCTCGTTGAACTTCAAGCGTCAACACATACATCACTGCTAACTGTCTCGTTAAACTTCTCGTGGTTACTAGTCAACGTCAAGTCACTTCACACGTCGTCTCGTTAAACCTCTTAGGAGATCATTTGGCCCAAGTCTCTTCACGTACTAAATTTTCACCACAGTTATCTCGGTGCCTCTTCGTCTGCCCTCCTTTATTATCACAATTTCCCAACGTCAAAAATCACCACCTTTCTTATCATCATCATCATCATCACTCAGTTACCCTCACCATCTCACCTGTTGCCAACAACTCCACTCATCACCATATCATCTCTACATCATCAGGTACCATGAGGACTCTCGACTTCCTCGTTATCATCACTAATTACCTTCTCCCGGCGACCCCAGTTAGACCCTCATGCTATATTCACAAACTGCTGTCGTGGAATGTCTAGCCATCACGGCTCTGCTCACTACTTTGCCGATGAAAAGTCTGGGAGAAAAGAGGTGCAGAAGCAGACAGAGAAGAGAGTGGTATCTTTTGTGTGTGTGTGTGTGTGTGTGTGTGTGAGAGAGAGAGAGAGAGAGAGAGAGAGAGAGAGAGAGAGAGAGAGAGA
>JAYMFT010259270.1:0-10793 GCA_038088735.1 Panulirus argus
TGTCTTTCCCAATAACTATGACCTGGCTCATTTCAAGAGACAGGTTTTTCAGTCTCAAAAATTTGTAAATACTTTCCGTCTGTTTTTCCCCCTTTCTCAATTCTCTCTCTATTCCAATTAGGGCCCGTCCTTGATGTGGACTTTTGTCCGTAACTGGAGCCTTAAAAAGAAAAAAAAAACTAACCTCAACTCAGTTCAAGTCGGTATTACAATGTTATTTACAATGCAGATCTCCATCCGATTCTACGGAAGGCTTTCTGGTGGTCACGCTAACACCCGCGTCTTGACGCCTTACTGTGACCTCAAAGATAACACTATGACCTCAAGGGGTAACACAGTGAACTCTGAGATAATTTCTTGTCCTCTACGATAGCATCGTGACTTCAACATAAAAAAAAAACTGACCTAAAGGTAACACCGTGAACTAAAGATAACGCTTTGACCTCAAGAATAACGCTGTAACCTAAATATAACACTTCAGCCTCAAAGATAACGCTGGGAACTAGAGATAACGCTGATAAGACCAGGAAGACGTGCAGACGATGCGAGTCCTACATCATCTCTTCCTTCTGTAGTTAGTTATGATTCATATATATTTTTCTTCAACTTTCGTCACATATGTAACATAAACCTGGTGAATCTTCAGTATCTCAAATATTAATCTTGTGTCTTTATTCTATATTTTGAGCGTGAATCTTATCTGAGTCAGTGGTCGTTATGCTGCCGGGAGCCCAATTTTCTAGGACTAGGTGCCAAGGGGGCCCGTTTTCCTACGACAGACGGCTGGAAGTCCCAACCACCTGCTGGCCCTGTGCCACACCCACCTGCTGGCCCTGATTTGGTTGACTCGTGCCGATAACCCCGGGCAAAATTGTTGTGCATCCCTCATGCTCATCCGTCTTCCTTCATCTTCCTATCATCATCATCGCTGTGTGAAGCACCACGATTTAATTGATCCCGTGACGGTGATACGTCTTTGTTTATCTTTTTGTTCTTTTTAAAAGCATTATACAATTTTTTTGCCGTACAGTAACTCTCTCTCACTTAGCTCATGTAATTTCTCACAGAGTACATCACTATATTTGGACACATTATCCTTGCCTATCGTCACCACGTTCTGGTGTTCCAATCACCTGTTGATGTTCAACACCCTTTTCACTTTGCAGTTGGACTTCCTCATATAGCGCATCGATAGATCCATGCATGCTTTCCCTCTTATCACCATGCACAGGTGTTCCTATTACCTGCTGGTGAGCATCAACCTTACCACTTAGCATCTTCATTTTCTCACAAATCACTTCAGTAGACTTGTTGTCAACAATCTCTTCACTAAGTACAATGAGCGGTTCATGTGTCTGGAGGGAGACTTCCCTATTCCATGGTCTGTCAGGAGTTACCATGTTTTGTGGGGGGGCAGTTGAACTCCGGGAGTTCGGCTCGTGCCGGACGCGATGGGAGGAGATGGAGAGCCGGGTGTTTGCTCCGGTTGCTCCTCAGGTCGCTGGAGTGGAAGTATCCGCTTGATGCAGTCTAGTTGCCATGCCCTGAGTGCAGGCTGCCCACAGTTCATGCATTTTTCTTGTGCCACGCCCACCTGCTGGTACTGTGCCACACCCAACTGCTGGCCTGTAATGATACCCCCATTTTATTTCTGTAATTCATATAGACTTTGATGACTGTTGTGCATTATTTCGGAGGGGTTCCTAAGGTCAAGAATTCAATAAATTTTTAACTGTTCCTCTACGCGACGTCGGCATCCAACAGCACCCTAACTAGTGAAGCCATAAACCAGGGCGTAACCCAAAGAGCTATATTTTCCTTGGAGATATCCATTATCTACCACTCCGTGCCTTATTAAAGTGCGTGTTCTTATCTGTGTCTTGGTTGCCTCCCTAGGTCATCCTTGTCCTTAGATTCGCCAGGTAGGTGCCCGGCCCAGGTTTCCCCTGATCCACTGCGACAGCCTTCTCTCGTTTCGCTTTCCTGGGCCATTTATCTTAAAGGCTTTGTGTGGGTCGGCCAGGGCTGGAGGGTGTCATCAGTGTGTGTGTGTTATTTGCCCACCGTGTTGGTGCAGCTGGGTGGTGGTGGTTGGGGCGTCAGTATCTATGATGGCAGCTTCCAGCTGTACTGGTGTCACTGTGGGCCGTCTCCTGCTGCCTCCCTCCACGCCTGACTGTTATGGTCGGGTCGTTCTCTATGTCCGGAGTTGTTTATCCTCTCCTGCTGCCAGAGGTAACCTCTTGGTATTACGGTACAGCTACAGAGTACGACGATACGACCCTAGAGGTACAGTGGTACGACCGTCGAGGACGACGGTACGACTTTTGCGCACGGTACCTGTTGTCATATGGCCTTTTAGGGCCATGTCAGTATTCGTTTGTTTTACGCATAGTTTGGATATCATGTCCGACGCCCAAGTGTTTATTCTGCGTTTTCTTTGCCCCTACACAAGTAAACCGTACTTTCATCTAAAGGAGGCAGCGAGTGAGTTTGTGTGAAGTCTTCATGTTCTTTATTTTACATCTGTCCCCATAACTGGCGAATTATTTGTTGACTCCTTGCCCTTCCTGCGGACGGCGGTGCAGGAGAGGACGCACAGTGCCTCCGTGGTGTTGGCAGTGCTCTCACGGTTCTCGCTGCCAAGGTCAGCGTCGTACGCCATTATGCCAGTGTCAGCAGTTTAACGCCAGTGTCAAGAGCAGCGCCTTGCACCAGTGCCAAGGTCAGCATTATACACCATCGTGCCAGTGTCAAAGGTATACCGCCAGTGCCAAGGGCGGCACTGTACACCAGTGCCAAGAGCAGCACTGTACACCAGTGCCAAGGGCTGCACTGTACACCAGTACCAAGAGCAGCACTGTACACTAATGCCAAGTTCAGCAGTATTCATCAGTGCCAAAGTCAGCAGTACACCAACAGTGCCAAGAGCAGCACTGTACACCAGTGCCAAGGTCAGCAGTAGACCGCCAGTTCTGCTTGCCCCACACCAGCGTGGTTAGGTTAGGTTTAAGGAATTATCTTAAAAGTTCATGTTGCTCCGACTCTGGATACTGACTCTGGATAAACTCCCCCAGATATAATATCTCAGATTTTCTACATTACAAGACTTAAAGCGTATCTGTCTCAAAAGCTTAACAAGTTTTTGAACTTAAGCGACCTTCTTCTGTCCTCTTTTCCATCAACTATCAACTTTCAACCACTGCTTCATGTTCGAGTGGTTCGTTTTCCAGTTTTGTTGGTTGTTTGGTTGAATTTCAACAGCAGTGTGTTTCGTCTCGTAGGAAATGGACTTTTATAAGAGACTTTGAGAAAAGTGGTGCTGGCACCACTCTGGTGATGCATTCGATGGAGACTATGTGAGTGTATAGCTGGAGGAACACTTGATGTGTGGTTAGTGAGAGTGTGGCGGTGGGGAGTTGGGAGCACTTGGTGAATGAGAGTATGGCGAGGGGGTGGGGAGCACTTGGTGAGTGAGAGAGAGTGTGTGTGGTGCTGGGGGAGAGCCGGAACACCAATCTCCGTGCGGCCTTCACAGCAAGTTAGCCCGACACTAACTCCTCCCCAGGGGTACCTGGAGCTGTGTAGAGAGAGAGAGAGAGAGCAAACTCACACCAAATACAGGTAACCTCAAAGCCCTTGGATTTCGCCGAAGAATGGCAGACGAAGATAATCATACTCTTGGAAAAAAGCTAAAGCCACTGCGTTTGAAAGACATATATTTTCTCCTCGGGCGAGCACCCTAGACACCCTCCTCGAGAGTAATTACTGTAGAGGGGATGTTCCTTCCAGGGCTTTTCTTTCGTATGAAATTCTGGGAACCGCAAATGGAAAACGTCCGGCAGCTGCTGCTACTGCTTCTTCTCGACTCCTTGGTCGGTAGCCTATGACGTCCCACAAACTGTCATTTCCTCCAGAACTCCCTGGAAATCTATCCTAATGACATCCTTTGATATATATATATATATATATATATATATATATATATATATATATATATATATATATATATATATCCTCCTTATGCTTAAGAAACAAATAGTCATAGAGACCTCATAACATAGCTCCGCCATTAAGAAATCCAGGCTTATCAAATTCTAAAGCTTTGAAACAGCAACTTTTTAAGAAGACAACCTTATGCAAACTATCCATAATTCTTACAAATAAAGTGGAGAAATTTCAAAATGCGATGAAATTTCAATATGACAAATAGCTAATACATATCGTCACAGACATGAAAATCTATGATCATTCTGCAGACTACAGAAAGTAGGGATAAACGATGTAGTTCAAGTATATATTACACAAAAATTATGGCAGGTCCACGGCAACCATACTGTTTCCCTGTTCATTTACACGGACGAAAAATAAGAATATTTCGCATTGGCTCTGGAAACGTAAACAAGTCTGACAACAGCGCTACCGGCGCCGTACAAAAGGGTGACGCGCCTTTTCCTGTCTGACAACAGTGTTGTTCCCAACACCACTCAACAACAGGTTGACGTTCCTTTTCCTGTGTTCTGGTAGACTTCAAGTATGAAAAAGGAGAAACTCTGAAACAGTAATATATATTATACATTGTGTGTGTGTGTGTGTGTGTGTGTGTGTGTGCTACTGGATTTTCTCGGGACTACGTCTCCGTCATTACATTCATTCTCAATGACATCACACCTTTATCATTACATTTCAGGGGAACAAAACTAAATCAACAGAAATTGCGTTTAAGTTACCGTAAGAGTTCCTGAATCCTAACGCCGTAATCTCAGACTCTCGGCCTCTATTTTAACAAACCAGACATAATCATCTCGAAGTAAATTGAACGTAAATGAGTTGATACGGCCAGCATCCACGGTCAGGACTCTTCTAATTCATTATATATATATGGCCATTGGTAACACAAGGGTGTGCCGTTTTGATTACTGCTTCTTTCCCTACACGTCGAAGCTTTGGAACTCTCCACCGTCTCATGTCTTTCCCAATAACTATGACCTGGCTCATTTCAAGAGACAGGTTTTTCAGTCTCAAAAATTTGTAAATACTTTCCCTGTTTGTTTTTCCCTCTTTCTCAGTTCTCTCTATATTCCAATTAGGGCCCGGCCTTGATGTGGAATTTTGTCCGTGACTGGAGCCTTCAACATAAAAAAAAAAAATTTCCCGTAGCTCTATTAGTCCATTTCCTCGCATAGTAGATACGTTTCCTTTTATCAAGCGCTATACTGTATATGTGACCGTATGAACTAATGTAGTACAATTACTTTTACTCAGCTTTTAAGTATAGATGACAGGGATATGGAATATAGTAATATGTAAACAATACTGAATCTTTCATATCGAATGGATAAGAATGACGCTCGAGAGAATTCAAGGGGAACTAATTAAGTAGATGGGTGGGTTAAAGAGAAAGATGCTTTAGAAGGACAGGTGACTTACATAGTTACTCAGTATTAGGATAGACACTGCTCTTTATTCAGTGTTCACGGCTTTAAAGTAAGTGGGCTGAACTTTCCAGTGTCTGCAAATAAGCCGTTTACCATCTAAAGCGATGTCACACTTACATTTTAGTACCTTCTCATCTTTCCTTTGGTTCTGATTGCCGTCTGCAGAAGTCTCGGCATGGAACTGAAGTATTCTAGCACCTTGTTTTGGATCCAATGGGTCTTGATCTCTTGAATGACGTGAGGCACTGTTGAGATGTTGTAGAAAGCAAGCTTGACCCTTCATCTGGTTCCAGCAGTTCTCGATTGGGTTAAGGTCTGGGGAGTTCCCAGGCCACTCGAGCGGTTGAAAATTTTTCTCTGATAACCACTTCATCACCTTTCTAGCCTTATGACAGGGGGCACTATTCTGCATATTGTGATCACACAGCGATCCTCATAAAAAGGATGTAGATGGTTCTCTAGCACCTTAATGTACTGTTCTTCATTCATTGTAGTGTTTTGGGGTAAGGCACACAACCCTCTCAACCATTGCACCACTAAGGCAGCCCCAGATTATCACGCATCTGGGTATTTCACCTCCTTCACCGTGAAACGAGTCATACCGGCTGGGACCCTCCGGCCTCCTCACTCTCCTCTGCCTCGATTTTACACTCTTAAAGGAACTTTCATCGTTAAACATCACCTAACTCCACTGCTGCTCACTCCAATTTCTTTATTTTTTTTCAATCGTTTGCGTTTCATTTATTCGTAAGCAGGGGTTTGGCAGCTGGCTTGTGGGAAGAAATATGAAGGCGATGGTAAATGATTCTTTGAAAGACGTTTTTCATAGGTTTTGGGTAGTTTTTCATGAGTCCGGCAGCCGAGATGTGGGTTTGCATCAACACTTCTCGTCTTAGGAGGTTATGTGTAGATCTGGAAGTCTTCCTTAGGCGACCAGGAATAAGATAACGTTGTCAGGGGGGCCACGAGCGGTGGCAAGTACCCGTCTAATGCACGGTGAGTTCTGAACGCCAGATGCACCTAGAATTCTCACGTGTACCCAGATTTTCTTACTTCAAGACGAGAATTCGGGCTTCCTCCCTCCTAGAAAAATAAGAAGCGCAGATTGAAGAAATTCAGCGCCCAAATGCGAAATTCCTAGATTGAAGTGGCAGCCAGGAATAAATACAGAACACCCTTCCCTTAAGATGGTCTGAGGACACCGAGGCGGGTTGCTGGTGTTCAAACCGTTGAACACACAGTCTCAACGACCAAACGTACGACAATATCACCCTAAGAGCGTCATATGCTTGTACCCACAATAAACCTTAAACGCTGTCGCCTTTTGCAATGTATGCGGGGCGGACAAGGTTTTTTTTTTTTTGCGGACGCTGTATTTTTGAAATTAGTACTTAAGCCATGGAGAGAGACACGAACTGTCATATACATGTACTATATCAACAGCTCCTCAGAATGATGAATGGAATCGTAAGAATTTTGTTCTTTTGAGTGGTTTGCTTCACGTGTTACTTGATACATCTGGCAGGACAGATGAAAATGTTAATCTTAGAGATAATATTTACTGAACAAGTTTCATTCACTGGGGAGGAAACTTTTATAACTTTGTAATTCTGACATCTAACTTTCATTGTCAGCTTCATTGCATATTCAATAATGGATACTGTCCAGTCTCCCACGGACCTAGCATGTAGGGTTACTTCTCTGTGCGTCATTCCTCCTCACAAACCTCTGAATGCTCAGAAACACATTAACTTGCATCTCTTGTATATAAAGTGATGAGAGTTAAAAGAAGAATCACCCAAGCAATGCCCCGTTTCTCACTCTTGGATGATATTTTCTTTTTCACTTGACTCTCTCTTCCTTGTCCAGTCTCTCATACTAACCATCCTTTCCTTTACGTCATGACAAAGATGCTCCTCCGTTCTTTTGTTTGCAGAGCCGCAGCTATTCCTGGAGATGACCAGTGCGGCCAGCTCATGGTGCATGCACTGTGTGTCGCATGGGACCGCCAACGTCCCAAAGACGCCTGTTTTCCGGTGGAATTCTTTGGTGGTAACGTGACTGAGGACGTGTGTGAGGACATTCTTGCTCGAGACACTTTTCTCGATTCGCCATGACAGAATATTCTCGGTGTCCTCTGAGACCGTTCATTCGGAGCCAGAAATTAGCAACCAATTACATAATATATCTGCCTAGCCAATCCTTTTGAAGTTCTGAGCTTCGAGAAAAAACCTACATGACCATACATAACGCGGTCATCATCACTCTGCTCCGTATGGGACACTGCTGTGCTCTTTACCTGCCTCCGTTCTTGGCGCGATCGTTCGCTCCACTTAAAGAGATAACTCACGAGCAGTGGGTCCCTCCCAGGTGGGTGAGACAGTGAGAGCCGCGCCAGTGCAGTTGGACATTCCGCTGGACCCTTCTACCGTTTCGAAGTGCCTGTGGACTGACTTGAAGTGCCATTGGACCTTCCTTGTGGGACTGGGAACATTACACTCTCCTTCGTCCTGCCAGGGTTGGGAGCTAGACACAACAAAACCACTTATTCCACATACTTTGTTACCATTTCTCGATATTGTATTGCTTTTTGTGTCTCTTATATTATACTGTGATGTATAATTCACTTGTTTATTTAAAGCTAATGATATGGCTTTATTCTATTTTATTTCTCAGGTGTATATAATATGATATATTTCGCTGCATGTAGATTTTTTTTTCATTAAAGTCGTTGGATTTGTGGAACTACTTCTGACACAGGGAGCGGGGACTTTCATCTAACCTGTAACCTAGGCTGTATAGTTTCCAGTGATTGCCACCCTTTCCTGACGATATTACTCCTTTTTTTTAAGACTCTGACTGACATGTTTTCTTCTATGCACTTGGTTCATCGTGTAAGAGGAAACGAAGGTGAAAACGCTTATTTTCATAATTATCATGAACAGTTAAGGATATAATACTCCTCGTTCCAAAGTCACGTGAAATACGGATATCTTTTAACATGGAGTCAAACAGTCATCAGCTGAGATAGGTGTAGAAGTGATGCCGTCAATGATCAACGGATACAGCAATGATTCACCAATGATTCTTGGTGATTTGTCCTGTGTTGACAACCCAGCTTATAAAGGTGTTGAATCGATACCCCCAGAGCGTGGAACAGAATCCCCGCTGTGGCAAGCATACAGTCAATATTATCTCAACGTGGGAATGAACCTGCTCTAAAGAAGTGGCTAGTTTAAAAAATTTCCAAAGGAGATAAAGATAGAAAACGGTAAGTTCCTATGCACGGCGTCGAACGGTGAGCTCGCCGTCAGAGGGCGCAGCGTGGCGCAGGTCAAACAGCGCAGTATCAGGCGCACGCCAGGGATATGGTAATCATGGGGGGAACGGGGTGGGAGGGTTAAGCTGTGAAGTGATGGTAAACGTGAAGTCAAGTGAGGCAAACCAGCTGTAGTACACCAAGAAGCTGAGGCAGAATGTAAATATGTGAATGAATACCAACTTTGTTTTGCAAATGTTTAACTTTTTCTTGGATACAAAATCAAGTAACACCTTTTCATGTCCTATGCTAAAGACATTCTTTAGAATAGGTGTGAATTATGGTACTTTTATCAACCTGTAGAATTAGAGGAGTTCTCAGGATGAATTCTAATATGATGTAATGTTGGCTGCATTTCATACGTAAGCATAATTGATAGTTCTTGTCTCCACTTAATGATAGAAGATATTTCCAATCTGCACACACGTCTAGTCGGGGTAGGACTATTCTGGTAGCGGTCTCTGTAGCTTTGTATGTATTCGATGCAACTGTGGTGCTGCATTGAAACACGAGCATGATGAATCATGGGAGGTAAAATATGATGGTGATGAGAATGGTGCAGTACCTTTATCCTGCCCTGTTGAATGGGGTCCGCTTGATTCTCGGAGAGAGTCAGGAAGGTAATACAAAAAACATAAGAGAAGTAATAGACAGAGTGAATCCGAATGCTATTTTCTGACCTTCTCTTACTCCTTGCGCAGTAAATGGGAAAGGCCTAATGGGGAGGATTGCTGGTGAAAATGTTGAAACTTAAACGGATGCCCCTGAGTTAAGGGGTAGGGAGCCCGAGTGTTCTGGGTCGACGAAAAATGTAGACAATCTTGAAGAAAGATTTGATGATGGTCATAACGTGTCCCTTCCGGCCTAGTCTCATTCAAAGTGCCACTGCGAAACTTGGTGCATCGTGCAATGTGCAGGGAGCTAAGGCCCAGTGAGAGGGTAGGATGTTAGGCTTGGTTTCTGTTGATGGTCTTAGTCTGATTTATTATGAAGAGTTAAACGGTGTCCAGTTGTGGGGGTGGTTGAGGCTTTCTTGGAAGGTGAGGTAGTATAAAAAGTTGTTGTTCATTGTGATACCGAAGGCAGAATCGTTGAAGTACTTCCATAGAACAGATGCGTTTATCGGGAATCACTAATAATAACGATGAAGAGGAACAAAATCATAACCTTGTGCCTGTGGGATGTGACAAGTGGGGAGACTGGAAGGTGGAAATGGCCTCTTGAAAATGAAAGCCTAACGACGCTCACTGAACAAAACTGCGAGCCAAGGAATGCAGACTTCTCAAAAGCCCGTGGTAGATGCGTTTGTTGATGATCGTAGTATGACGGATTCAGTCGGAATTGTGAGCCACACAGATGTATTGCTTGTCTCATGATTGCGGTAAATGGTATTAAGAAAGCTAACGAGGCATTTCGTAGTACGAGTTGCTTTATTATTAAACTGTTGTGTGTCTGTTGAGCATACGATGTCTTCATAAACCCATTTATGCACAAAACATGTGCGAAGCAGGCTGGGAACGGAACGATGACAGTGAATCATAACTCACTAAGGGACTGTACGCCTGCTGACTTCGATACTGGGGATACATTTCAAGTCTTCCAATCAGCGGGGCATTACTACTGCTGATGGGGGAATGTACCGGTTTGGTTAGGTATAAAGTTCCAACGGTAGAATTCAGTCAGTACAACAATACACTTTATGTTAGCAATGTACAAATATCTGGCGACTTCACCGCCTCGCTCGGAGTCTATAGGTGAAGAAGTTGGAAGTCTTGACAAGATATTAACATAATGAAATAGAGGGATAGGTAACGTATGTGAGCATTTATGTATATCAATCTTGTTATGATTACTACTTATGTGTTATCCTGTCTCATAATCTTGTATGTGTACCATGCCATTACACACACACACACACACACACACACAAGCATAATCAAGATACCCATCTATCAAGGAGTCCTGCATGAGTGTGTATGTGTGTGTGATTGATCTTACATGATTTGTGGAATTTCAGTGCGTGTGTTAGCTTATAT
>JAYMFT010259292.1:0-10793 GCA_038088735.1 Panulirus argus
ATATATATATATATATATATATATATATATATATATATATATATATATATATATATATATATATATATATAGTAAATTAGAAAAAGAAAATACCAAAGGTTGAACCAAGCTAGAAAACACAAAATCTTACCAAAAGTACTTTTCATACCGGGGGGCAAAAAAATATATGGTCGGCCTTTGTTAAAACTCTCGGCCTTATACAGTTTTAGTTTTTTTTTTCTCTTTAAAAGCCTTTGGGTTTTTGAGTTCTGTCACCCTAGTTGCACACATGATGTGAACCCTCACCGACTCACGAGCAGTGATGTGCCCTCTCACAATGCAGTTTTCCGTTTTTTTTTATATAAATATCTGTTTTGTTGGCGTTCAAGTAATTTAATGGTAGATAATAACGCTCTCATGCCGTGATTTATCTATCCCATCTACTTACGTCTAGGAATCGCTTGTTTTCATGTCCCGTTTGCCGTGTGTACCCTCATCTGCAAGCAAACCTAGGTTGAATATTTTCCACTCACGACAAGCCACGTTGCATCTCGGCATATATTTCCCCACCTATGCAATCATCGCTTCCGTCTATCTGCGCTAACGATAGGACGTTTAAAAAAAAACTATAAGATTTACTGCTACGTATGTACGATATCCGGTTTTAATCTTTTTTAGATGTTATCTCAAATCACATATCTAGAACCGTAATTGGAATAATCTATCAAATCCTAAATTACAATGGGTTCTCGAAAAAATATATTAGATTTAACATTATACAAAGCATATCTGTGAACGAAATATAATATAATCATACTATCTGGATAGAATAACTAATACAAGGCCAAAATAAAACAGCAGTCGAAAGTACAGCAGCCATTAATTCAAAATAAAGAAACAGCATCTGTCAATTATCGTTTATTTCTACTTTTGAATACTTGTATATAACTCTGTAGGGCCTGAGGAACGTCCAGCCTACCTAAAGAAGAAAAAAAAATATGGAGACTCATGAAAAACTGATTATATTCATAATACAAAAAAGATTCGGATTGAATCAATAGAGTCTTCACTGTTTTGAAGGTACAGTGAACCGGGAAAATATCTTTCCTCACTGCCTGTATCTCCCGAATAGTTACAGTAATTGGAGGATTGGGCTGTGGATGCCGAGGCAATATGGGCCTTGATAGTCAGGACGACGGATGTGGGGGGGTTGGCTGGTTGGTGGGCTCGCTCTCTCTCTCTCTCTCTCTCTCTCTCTCTCTCTCTCCGGCTGGCTGGCTGGCTGGCCGGGCCGTTCCAGCCAGCCTCCCTCCCTCCCTCCTTCCCTGTCTGCCTGGACGCCGCCATCACACCCGCCAACAATGCTACCAACATCCCCGCCACAAAACAACTCCCCCCCCCCCCACCACACTACCAACATCCCCACCACACAAACTTAACCGCTCCCCCCCCCCAACACACACAATACCACTACAATCAATCACCAGCACCACAGTCGCATCTAGTGCCACCGCATCAGCCGCTATCATCACTATCATCATCACTATCATCATCACTACCAACACAACATTCGTGACCACTCTGCCACCATCACAACACCACCGCCAAAGCTGCCACCAACACCACCATCACCACCACCACCACAGCTGCCATCATCATCACCACCACCACAACAACCACCATCGCCGCTACCACAGCTGCCGAGGTCACCACCATGGACGCTGCCGCTGTAATCACCACCACCACAACTACTACCAGAGCCACCACAACCACCAGCACTACAGATATTACCACCACAGCCAGAAACCGTAGCCGTCAACATCACAGCATCCGACATCACCACAACCACAAGCACCACAACGGACATCATCCACAACCACCACAAACTCAGCCAAGAGCACTAACTCCGCTACCACCACCACCACCAGAGCCACCGATGCAGCCAACAACACAGCGGCTTCTCGGCCAATACCACATCCGTGACCACAACTACCACCACAACCACGACCCCTGACCCGACCCACCGCCACGGCAATCGCCACAGCAACCACCACCAAAACCAATACTACAGTCACCTACGGCAACCCTCGCCATCGCCATCTTTGCAGCCGAAGCCACAACCATTCCCGAAGTACGATTACAACCTACATCACAACCAACTGCCTTGCAACGAGAGCCACAACCAACCACAACCACTAGAACTATCCCAGTGCCACCTTCGCAGAGAACGCCACAAGCACAACCACCACAGACAACGACGCTACAACCAACCCACAACCAACAGCATTGCCAAACATGGGCCTTAATGACCCTGACAGCTGATGGGCCTCAAGCCCAAACCAACCAACCAACCAAAAATAGCCAAAACAACAACCAGAACCATAACCTCTCTGTAGTCACAACCCCCACCACAACCACAGCTCCTGCCCAACCACCTGAGCTGTCATCGACGCCTCAAATATACCCCACTACCGCACTCGTCACCACAACAACCACAATAGGCACCACCAGAACTGCCGCCGCCATAAGCATGCGAACTACCACGCCACAGCCCCAGCCGTTTACAACCGTATCCACCACCACGGCTACAACCACGACCAACATAGCCAGTCACAGGTATTCACTACTATCATCATAACCACAACCGCCACCATCGGCGCTAAATCCAAAACGGCAGCCAACAGCCACCACAGCTAACTACCGTAACAACCATCGCCACCTGACAGTAACAAGCACCACAGAAAAATAGTGCCACAGCCCAATATACTATCGCACCTAACAGCCTTCCTTTAGCTTCATCAACACAACCATCAGAGACCAATACAAGACAGTTTAGCTTTAGCAGCTGCGCAGAGAGGAAAATTACGAACGTTATTAGCTTTAGTAGCCGAACCAGCAGAAGAGTAATACAATCTTTCCCTTAGCTTTCTCCAACCAAGCCAGCGTACCAGCAATACAAGCCTTTCTCTAGCTTCAAACAAGCCACCAGAGGAGCAATTACAAACCTTCCTTTAGCTTCAACTAAAGTAACAAGAGGGAAATACGAGCCTTCTTTTAACTTCAACATCCTAGACTCCTGGAGAGGAGTACAGCCTATCTTTAGCTTCACCTTCTAAGCTACGAAAGGAGCACCACAAGCCTTCCTCTAGCTTCACCAACGAAAAAGCTACAAGACGAGCACCACAAGCCTTCCTCTAGCTTCACCAGCCCAGCCGTCGGAGGAGTGACACGAGCATTTTCATCTAGCTTCACCAAACGAATCACCAGAGGATCCAACCGGCGACGACCGGTTGCTGGTGCCGGACCCAAATCCCAGCAACAAAATGGAAGCTGCACCTCCACAGCTGGAGCATGGTGGCCCTGCTCGTGTCCACGTCGCCGTTCAGGGACAGACGTTACCTTTAATGTATATGCGAGACGAAGTTCCGAAATCCAAAGTCCTTAGATATTCAAAGATAAAGTCACTGTCATGTCTCGTCTTCCGTTATGTCTTTTGGCTTTCAATGTCTCTCGTCTCCCGTTATGTCTTTTAGCTTTCAATGTCTCTCGTCTCCCGAGATGTCTTTAGCTTTCCAAGCAAAGCAGTTTTGAATGCTAGGAACTGGTGATCATATTCAAAATTCTGAAGCTACGTTTATGGTCCATTCTTCTCCTCCCAAAAGCAGTCAGCTGAAGAACCTATGGAACGGCCTCAATACCCTAGGGTATGCAAGAGCCAAACATTCACCACTGTGGTGAAAATATCCTCTGCAGTATCATGCATTCAGGCCCGATGATACGTTCTTTTATCTTTGGAAAATTAAGGTCAGTGTCAAAACGGATTTGAACAAAATAAAATTATTTTCTTATGGTCAAGACAAGAACATTAGTTTTTTGTACCGCTTTCAATCTTCCTAAATTTACCACAGTATAATATACCCAATAATAAATCTATCTACCACGCCCTTCTATATCATACATAAGCGTCCCCATCAGAAGTAAAAAGTCGTAATATAATCGAAATGTTAAGAAATATACGTCACTTTTTCCCATGCAATCACCGGCATCTGTTGAACATAATAAATAAGGAAGGTTTTAGAAGCCTGTGGTAGCAGATGGGCTTCTTAGCAATACGTCAATATATATAAATTCGCCTGCTTCGGTAAGCATTAGAAAAATAAACAGCTATTCAGTTCAGTTTCAATACTTTATTTCTTGATAGCGGAATCAGGATCCTAGTGCTGTCACTAGGTACCCCTGTACAATACTAGGGGTACCTAGTGACACCACTACGATCCCGGGGTACCTAGTGACAGCACTAGGATCCCGGTTCTGGATTCTTCATAAATCTGGATATTTAAGAAAAAAAAAAACATATTTCTTCTGTCCTGAACTCGATAAACACCTTTTTTTTCCGCATAAACGTATCTCAAATGTATCAAATATACTTTATAAACATCTTCATTCCGTATCAAAGCATCTTAAAACGTATATTAGAGGCATCAAATATTCTTAATAACATTTTTATTCCGCAAAGAAGTACCTCAACGGACAAATTTTAAAGGCATCGTGTACTCATTATGGCCAGAGCGAATGGTGGATTCATCTGCACGAGATAAACATTTCACCTCAAGGCATCCTGCAAGGTAAGACGCTGATTAAATAACACAACTCTACCCCCAACGGACATCCAAGTTACTCTACTACACTAGGCATGAAGACAACTACTTGTTCCAGGATTTCTGGCTTGAGAGGTTCAAGACTCCCTAGCTTTCCAGACATACACATCAGGCCAATTGGTTACAAAGATCCCAGACTCGTGTCTTTTAGGAGCCCAGATAACTCGCCAGATGGAGCCAGAAGTCGGAATTATGGGTACAGTAGCTCCCTTTGCAATACGGGTACAAATTGATCTTTGGTTACAAGAACCACAAAGATTTGGACAACAAGGGTCTGGAATATTCCCAGTATATATGAACCTAAAAGACCCAGAAAAAAAGTCTGGAATATTCCCAGTATATTTCAGCCTTAAAAACCCAGAAAACATGGGCCTGGAATATTCCCAGCATATTTCAGCATTAAAGACACTGAAAATAAGAACCTGGAATATTCCCATCATATCTGAGAATTTGAAAAAAGGGTCTGGAATATTCTCAACATATATGAACCTCAAAGACCCAGAAAACAAGGGTCTGGAATATTTACAGTATATCTGAACCTTAGAGACCAGGAAAGCAAGGGGTCTGGTAAACTACCAGCATATCTAAACCCAAAAGATCTCTGGGAAAAGGAAGAACCCAGACGACACCCGGCAATAGGGACCCAGATCATCCCTTAAGTCATAAGACTCCTGAAGACCTCAAAGTTAAAAGGACCACGACGAAAACTCACTAATTATAACGACTTTAAGACCTATGGCTTACAGGAACTCCAGGTTACTAATTGTAAGATCCCTGAAAAGAAACGCCCGAAGAGGCAGCAGCTAAGGGCTTTGGCGGACACACAAGAACGAGACGATCTTCCTCAGCGATGGCTTTTCTGGTGCAGTTGTCACACAGATGACCTGACTGGTCCACCTTTCTTACGCCTGATGACCTGCCTGGTCCACCTCTCTTACGCCTGATGACCTGCCCGGTCCACCTCTCTTAAGCCTGATGACCTGCCTGGTCCACCTCTCTTAAGCCTGATGACCTGCCTGGTCCACCTCTCTTACGCCTGATGACCTGCCTGGTCCACCTCTCTTACTCCTGATGACCTGTCTGGTCCCAGCTCCCTCAACCGATGACCCAGTCCACCTTCCAGGCTGATGACGACCCAGTCTCCTTTTTCCTCGCCGATGCCCGCCGTCTGGTATGCACCTCCTTTACTGGTAACCCGTCTCGTCCATATACCCTTTTTTCATCTTTCCCACGATGGCTTATCTGTTCCGTCTTCCCTCCCTCTCACACGCATTACTCTGTCTGTGCATCTTCCCCCATATTCGGGCCGGAGGTATCTGGGTCATCGTCTTCCTCTGTTTAATGACTGGCTTCCAAGTCCACTCCGGGTATTAACCTTTTCACTGCACGTGTGTTAAGAACACCGATAAATTTTCGGAGTTTCTCTTATCCTTTATAGGAAAGCATTACAGTGAGGATGTTGGCTGACAAGACGCCGACATCCTAAAACGTGAGGAGAGAAATTACATTTTCTTTTCTGCAACCGTCTGAAAGCAAGAACGTAAAAACTATGTTCTTAAAAAATCAAATACAAAAACACAATTATAGAGCCCCCACAGAAGGAAGAGCTCTCTCTTCCTTAGCCTCACACATTGGCAATTAAACACCAACATACAAACATTATTCTATTGCTCCGTACTGAGAAGGTACTAGTTCAGGGAGGTGCTGAGAAGCCAATACCAACATGCGCTAAAAAGATACCTGCCGAATCCGAAATAGCGTTCTGGAAACTAATATTTCACGGTAATTTCACCCAGCGAAGAGAAATGAATATTTTAAGGTATAGTTGTTTATTCTTCAGGCATCAATGCCACTACAGATTTGAGGGTTCTGTTCTTTGACAGCAATTTACAAACAAATGCTACGGAGAAGGGCACGTTCTCAGAGAGATCCATGTCTCGAACAGTCTCTTAATTTCCCTCATACGACATCTCATGCGATTAAAAACTATAGCATTACTACCTCAATTCTTGACGGTGATATATATATATATATATATATATATATATATATATATATATATATATATATATATATTTATATATTTCCCTAGGAAAATTCATCTTAAGCATAACAATGGCTGTATACTGTACTAAATCCGTATTGAAAATATTACAAAATAAAAATCCTCACCCAACAGATATCAAATTCTAAATCCTCACCCAACAGAAATCAAATTCTAAGCATAACAATAAGCAAAAGATAAAACAACACATTGTTAAAAAGGAGAGAGAGAGAGAGAAAAAAAAAATGCTCTTTAGTAAACGTCAATATGACCCCATCCTGGGAGTGCCTAGACCTGTGAAGAGATCCCCTTTATCTCCAAATATATCTCCGTACGGATTCGTAATTCCTCTCGAGCCACATTAGGTTCCCCATCCCCACTGTGAAAATCATGCAGTCTCCAGGTATAGCGTAAATCTGGGCTTCGTCAACGGCTAACCGCCGAGTACGGAAGATGACGTACTTATCCAAAACCAAAATATAAGGAAGGATGAATTTGTATTCGCTGTATACAAGAAGTTACAAATATTTAAGGTGATTTTTTTTACCTAAAATAAATGGAAATACAGAACATGCCTTTCATTAGCGTTTCAAACTCGCATTCAATAATTCTCTGGACTTAGTCATTAACTAGGAGCAAGTGCCCTTCATCACTCAAAGCTCCTTATTGCATACATATTTCAGGAAGGGAAAAAAATTAGTATTTACCATAAAGCAAAATGTGTAACTTATTTTTCTCTTATGACAGACAGGTATATGACACCGTTCAGCATTGAGGTCTGACACATTTACATCTTATTTAAATAGTTACACCACATCCCAAACAAATATGTAAAAATATCTTCACCTGCAATTTTCGTATTATTTTGTATTACCATATTAAAATTTCTGTGATACGGGCATTTCTGTGGTGTTTCTCAGCACAGGGAACACTAGAAACGATGAGGTATTATCGGTTAAAATTTTGGAATATGCTTCAAAAATTATTTATTATGTGGATGGTGCTATAGGACAGTACCGCTGGTTTCGCCACCAACAGCAAAGGTACCATCCTGTGTAACACATGAGTCTCATGATCAAGTCTCACACCAGGTTCATCATTGGGAAAAGTGTATCTCTAATTCCGAGATAGAAAGAAAAGATAAGCAATCTCTGAACTTCATCAAAAAAAAAGATATTTTTCAGCGTGAAATCAATGACGATTTCAGTTAAAATTTTGAAGAAACGAACCTGTTATATAGTCTCTTTTACCCCCCATTTTTTTTTTTTCAAATTTTTCATCTTCTTAAAAGCTTTCTGGTGAATTATCACTTCTGTTTCTGTGCGTTTTCCTTTCGACACCTGTTTGAGAGAGAGGGAGACACCACCACCACCGCGTTACAAGACAACGTATTACCGAGACGTACTAATTCTTGGTCGCCTTGAATAATACTAAATGTGAGCGTGAACGTTTAAGGAGAACGAGACTGGTTTTGAAACAGCTGTGGAGGGAAACAGAAAATGAGGAGAAACAGAAAGAGGAGGCAAGAGGTGCAAGCAAGACGGGGACGAGCCAAGAGCAAAAGGGCGGGTGGAATGATTAGGTGGAAGGACCCGGTGACGGAGTGGAGGGCAGTAAGAAGGAATGATGAGGTGGAAGGAGGGAGAGTGAGGGAGAGAGCGAGGGAGAGTCCGTGTGTGTGAGAGGGAGAGAAAGAGGGGAGGTAGTGCGAAGGAATGATGAGGCGGAAAGGCCAAGGCCCGGGGGTGTGGGAGACTGTATTACAGTACGTGGACAAGGTGTCTCTCTCTCTCTCTCTCGAGTCTTGGGGGGCAGACTCGGTGCAGATTTAACTGGTTTACAATGACGCGTAAATCGGCAGATTTTCCAGGACTGGATGCCTTCCCGTGGCGTACAGATTTGGACAGTCGGTTAATCCGAATTCAGGCAGTCAATACTGCGGCCTGAATCAGCACCTGAGACATCTTGCATACAAGACAGACAAACACACACACACACACACACGACAGATAATGTCTTATACCCACGTTGCCAAAAGCAGACGTGGAGAACACCATCTACAAAACCAGACCCAGAATAATGTTTAAGGCCATAGATCCAACGACCCCGCCACTTTAAAGGTGTTTCCTGATATGGGTGGAAATGAGGGGACGGTAGATTTATTGAAGGTCACGCCCTAAACTCACTGTCAAATATCAACTTGTTATCAGCGCGCCGCCACGAGAGGGTACAGAGAGGGAGTCTCTTTTATATGTTTATATATCCCAAATGCTTAACCGGTGTAAATTGAAACACTTTTAGCACTTTACCTAGGCTCTGACGATTTAGTTATTATACGTAGAATCCTTGGCATACACGAGGGATTACTCTATCTGTATTAACGATATGTACGCTACATCTCTCTGTCTTCTGTATGTGCATTTGACTTCGCTATTTACAGAACGCGGCCGTATTGGTAAATACAGTACCCAAATATATGAATGCTAATAACGGGGGAAATCTGTCATTCTAAGCATTTATATATCATTATTCTTAGTGCGGACCAAACTGAATGCTTCACTCATTCTACTCGCAAATACCCGCAGGTCTGCTCAACCTGAAATCAGATCATTTTCTGAACCAAAAATTACACACATCATGCATAAGCCTAGCGAAGCCATTCTGGTTTAAAAAAACATGTAATAATCACATTTATCTACATGACTGTTTGATAAAATGCTAAAAGGAGACATGTAACTTCTACAAATATTTCTTCCATATCTTAAGCCAGACTTTAAATATATTTTCATTACACATATACGTGAAGTGACTATAAATATATCTTCACTACACATACGTGAAGTGACTAGTTACCCTGACTGTGAAGAAGACATCACCCTTGACACGCAACTGAGTAATAGACTAGGTGATTAGTTCCCGCACTGCCCGAAGCTGTTTGTTTAGGTAAGCCACGATTTCAAATACAAATTACATTTTTCTTTTTTTAGTTACGAGATCTTGATATTTGTTTATCCACCCGACGAACAAGTACGCGAAAAACAAAAATTACCTTCGAATACGACAATGAATTATCGGAAATATATAAAACATTACCGTGCAGCGTAAGTGTAAGAAATGAAGACGAAATAGCTGGCGGTGAAGAGAGTGCAGAGTATGAAGAAAAAAAAAAAAATAGCTGGAGTGATAGAAACGAGATCGAAGGCATGAATGAAGCACTGAAGGCACTAGAGAGAGGCAGTGAAGGCAGGATAATCACGAGTGCCGGCTTGATAAGACTGATCGCATTTAAAGGCAGCGGGAAAGCACGATAGCAGAGAATGAAGATATGACACCAAGAGGTGAAGTAATAATAATGATGAATGAGAATATGATAGCAAATTGATGACATGACTAAATTATTCAGACATGACAGTAGATGATGAAATGATAGTCAAGAACGCATTCTGATGGCACACCATTCAAACAAGATACCAGAGAATTCAAAGACAGCACAGAAGGAAAACACGAGAGCAGAGAATGGAAAACAGGGAAGCATAGGATGACACGTCGACACAGAGAAGCAAAAAAAAATTGATAACAGGCGACGGGGTCATGATAACAGATAAAAGATATCAAGAGAATGAAGAGGCAGAATTAAAGGACGGAAATATGACAGAATGGAATGAAGATCTGACATCATAAGAGATACATTAAAAAAGTATAGATTGAACTAGCACCGTGTTAATACGGATAAGGAAAAACACGGTAAGTTATCGAGTAAGGCAAAGGTAGCTGTGAGAGCAGACACGAGAGATAGGGATGGCAGGACAAGACGAACAGCAGCTGATGGCATGTGTATGGCTATCGAGAATGCGAGCACGATAACGGAGTGATGACAGATAACAGCAATGGGTGATAACATGCTACAACAGAATGAAAATGAAACCGCGACGGAAAGGAAGTCTCAAGAAACATGAAGACATGACAGGAGATAGCGAAGCCATGATATAACAGATAAAGATATGACAGAGCAAAGACGATGACATGATATCAGTTGAACTGACGTGACATTTGGGGCTGAAGACCTAGGCATACATAATAATGATATGATAACAGAAATTACATTGTATATA
>JAYMFT010259303.1:0-10793 GCA_038088735.1 Panulirus argus
CATTACTTTGCTAGCAGGTTAACTCAGCTTCTGGCTTTGACAGCCACAAGTCCCGTGGCCGTGGCGCGCAAGACCCCGCTCTTCTGCCTCGCTTCCTGAAGTACCTCGACACAGTTTCCAGCCTTTGAGGAAAATTGAATGCGTGCGCCTCAAATGGGCCGGATTGAAACGCAAGAGGAGGAGACTTGGAGACCCTGCCGAAGAAACGGTTTAGAGAGAGAGAGAGAGAGAGAGAGAGAGAGAGAGAGAGAGAGAGAGAGAGAGAGAGAGAGAGAGAGAGCACGACAATAGGGGAGGCTGACGGGCGGGGAAGCAGTAATCCAGCCATTCAAGTGCAGTAAAACGTGGAATATTAGGACTGGCCAGCCACTGGGGGGTTTTCTTCTCCCTTTCATTTTTTTTCTTCTTTTCTGGTCCATCTTCCTCAACCTATTGTTGAATTCCAGAATTTCTCACCTCGGTTCACCGGGAAAGTAAGATAACAAACACACAGTTACGTCCGAGTGAACGTAGCAGCTAACTTAAGAGGCAGAAATGACGTGAAGAGGTAAGCTTTTTAGGACACGGGGCGTCAGAGTTACCATTTCAGCCCCCAAGTGCCACTGAAAATATCATTCAGCCCCGGCGTCCCCTCAGGAAGTTTCACAGTCTCGGGGTCTCTGTGGTAAACACAGCGGTGATCGTCTGGTTGGGTGGGTTCTCCCACGGTTCCCGCCCCCCCTCTCTCTCTCTCTCTCTAGACGGCGGCGACCGCGAACTCCTGGCCCCACGAATAATCTTAATCTAAATACAATAAATGTTGCGGGAGGAGGCGGTGGCGGCGGCGCTTGTGTTGGCGAGGGGCCGCAGCCGACGCTAAGCCGCCGCGTATGGGCGTGACACACATCAAAATCAAATGTTTCAGGCGAGGGTATCAACACCTTGTGCGTGTGTGTGTGTGTTTGTGTGTGTGTGTGTGTGTTGGTTGGTAGGGAGAGTAAGGGGGAGGGGAGAGAGAAAGAGGGAGAGAGGGAGAGACAGTGAGGGAGAGAGGGGAAGGGATAAGGAGATGAAGAGAGGGGGAAATGGAATACATGAGAGTGCTGAAGTGATGGAGTGAGAGTGTTATTTAGGTTATCGCTATGTGTGGTGTGTTTACCTATTTATGCAATCAAGGAGGGAGTTCTACCTAGACTCGTGGAGCTTCACGAAGGTAAGGCTCCTTTCCAGTAAGCAGCAAATAGGTTATGACAAATAAATGACGATACAGACACAGGCATTTATGCGCATATGTGTATAAATGTATATTTGTATATTTACGTGCACGTGCGTCTGTTTGTGTTATTTCCTGTCTGTACATATGGGAATTTTTTTTTCTTTTTTTTTTTACACTCGTGAGGCCACGTCTCTTATCGCTGTATCTTTATCAAAGATCTTTTTTTCTTTTATTTCCCCACCTTCATTTACTTTGCTCGTTCTTGGTTTAGCTTGTGCCACGAGTCTACAGCTCTGTTGCTGATGAAATGCCTCCTCACGCCCCTCCCCACACTTCTCTTGCCTAACTTCCAGGGGCGCCCTCTTGTTCTCGACTCTCCTCTCACTTCAAAGAACTGGTTCTACGTTCAGGTCGTTATGGCCTTTCTAGGTTATTATACGTAGTTATTTTACCCTTCTCTTATTCTTTCTGCCCGAGTGGGCAGATGGGCGTGTGTGTTAGTGTGTGTGTTTACCTGTTTGTTTAGTACGGGGAGGGAGTCTGTAATCTTAGAGCGCCATCTATAGAACTCTATAACTTCTTAAGATTTTGTATAATACTGTCAGCACTCACAGTGTCATCACTTACTCCATTCATCCACTACCCTATGACTGAAAACATACTACTTATAATACTTCTTTTCTAATAACTTTCCTGCTGTGGCTTTCGCTTGTTTCATCTTTGCTTCTTTAGATGGGCTTTTCACAGCCGATACGTCAGGACTGCTTGGAGACTTGAAGCTTGGGATCAAATCACGTCTTACTTTTCTCTCTTCTATTGTGGGTACTTTTATTGCCTCTAACCTGTCAGTGTAATTCATTGTTTTAAATTCTGACACCAGTGTTGCTGTCCTCCTCCTCTGTACTTTTTTTTTTGATTAGTTCTTTGTGCTTTTTTTTAAGTGCGCCGATAAACCCGAGAAGCGTTTTCTAGTTCTGGCCGTAGACACGTCGAATAGTGTGCGTGTGTGAGTGTATGAATAATATGTATGAATGCTTATGAGTTTGCGACTGATCTTATGTGTGTGTGAGAGAGAGAGAGAGAGAGAGAGAGAGAGAGAGAGAGAGAGAGAGAGAGAGATTGCCATGGCAGAATTGCTGAGGAGCAAGACGTCATACATCCCTTCCACCACCTAAACAAGAAGACATATCAACATCATTAGAAGACAAAGACGCAGAAGAGAACTCCAGAAGCCTCTAAACGCGCTCAAGAGACTTCTTTCTTACGCCGAAGAGAACGCTCTTGTGGGACCCGGGAGTTCTCAGGTCACCAGAACTGACAGCGGCCAATCCTTCCCTTGGGCAACATCGTATCAAATCGGAGTCTAACAACGCCTGTTGAGCTTGGATCTTACCGGCAACATCTTTAAGAATCACCAGCGAGATTCATATCCACGAATCTTACCGGTGAATCATGCGACTCTTAATATTGTGGGCGATATTGTTACTGGGAATCTTGGGGATTTGCTACGGTATGTCTTCCCTATTTCCTTCCTTATCTTTCGGTCATAATCCTTTTTATTTCACTCCTGCTCTAGGCATGTTCCTAGTCCGGTCATGTCTCTGCATTAGATATCCTCAGTCAGGTCAAGTTCACTTCTTTTTTGGTTTCCTGTGGGTCGGGTTGTGACCTGGCACATTTCAAAAGACAAGTGTTTCACTTTCTCAAATATTCGTAAACACTTTCCCTTGTCTTTTCTTTTTCCGTTTCATAATTCTCTCTCCATTTCGATTAAGGCCCGGCCTCGATGTGCACTTTCGTCCGTGACTGGAGCCTTTAACATAGAAAAAATTAGAAGTTAGGCGAGGTCAGATTCGCGTCAAGGTGACGACATAATGTTCAACAAAGAAGACAAAACTGACATAAAAAAAAGAAATAGTTTGTTCAGCTGCAGACTTCCCAGATCTAAAACTCTCACTCCCGCCATGACGGCAAAGCTTAGATTCCTGCGCCGCCTTCAGTAGCTGGGAGCCTCCGAGGCTCCTGCGAAAAATGATTAAAAAAATGATATTCAGAAAACATTCGTCTTTCCTAAAAGGGAAAAAGAATAAATTTACAAATTGAAAAATCATTTTCTGGGTATCACCTCATCTCAGAGTCATTAAAAATGTCATTTACCAGTTACTGCAATATTTATTTTGAATGAGAACTAATTAAAAACCTAATTACTCCAAGTTCCAGTACAATGTAAACATACTCCCAGCTTTAATTACTATAGTTATGCATATGTCTACGCAACAGATAATCTATGGTCTCGTGCAAAAAGCTATAACTTTTGATTTTTTTTTTTCCAGAGATGGAAACATTATAGTTCAACTCATTACGGTGCATGAAGCTTAAATCTAATGGCAAACGAGTACCGTCTGGGTTAGGTCAAAGGCCAAACCAACATATCCAAGGGTCGTAACAACGTGGTTAAGAGTCGTAACATCGCGCTGAGCGGTCTAGTCCTCGTGGTAAACTGGTCCAGATTTTATTGGCAATAATTCTGTCAATACGTACAAGTCCTTCCTTCCTTCACGCCTATATTTCCTATCTTTAAAGTTGTCGTCTTCAAATTTCAAGAATTCTCTTCGTCCCTGAGACTCCCGCACGAGTAAAGATATTCCGCTCCTCTAAGCGCAACTGTGTTTTGGATTCGCAGGTTTGTAATAAAAACAGGAGATAACTGGTGAAGCCATTTGCTGGGGATGATACCTTAAGTGGTCACTTCCTCCGCAGCGGCAGGACTTCATGGTAATAAATTCTTACTTCCACGACAGACACACGGACGGTCCCCCCCGTCCCCCCTTCTCCTCCTCCTCCTCCTCCACATAATTTTTGAGAGGAGGCGGCGGAGGACCCCCGGCCAGATCCTCACCACAAATATTGAGGGGGTCTGTCTGGAGGACCCACCTGCCCCCTGGGGAGCCAGAGTCCCATGCAATATTCCCAGCTGCCGCTTTCGAGTGTCTGCCGGTAATGGCGATGGCCGGTTCTGTCAACAGAGGGAGAGGAAGCGACTTTACGGCGAGCCTCGTCTGGCTGATGCATTCCCCTCGTCAGCTGTCTGGCCAGACAAACAACACGACGCCCTCCTCTCCCCTGCAGAAGGACCCGGAGGAAGTAAGTGGCCTCGTGCGCCGCTGGTATGATACTGAAGTATTAAAACACTTCCGTTCCCCCTCGGACGTCCTTGAGGGGAAACAGATATTGATATCAGTTCTATATACCGCCTGAATCTCTTACGGCTCATGTCTCATACTCGTCTGTGACTTTCAGTATCTTTAAACCAAGCACATATTTTCCACAGTTTAAATACACACACACACACACATTCTCTCTCTCTCTCTCTCTCTCTCTCTTTAGTAAAAGTTTATTCTCTTATTTCTTCTTTGTCTCCGGATAAAGCCGAGGACAGATCAGGAATGCTCGCGGTCTTTCCCAGAGAAAGCTTGATTTAGCCCCAACTCTCTCCCCGATTTATTCAAGAGCTGGTTCTCGACCGGTTGATGTCTTTTTTTTTTCCTTCACTCTAACAGTCCAGACTTTCGCCTGCGAATCATTTTTGCCTCGGGAAGAATCTTCATGACTCAGATGTCACTCCCAGGCAACGGGTAATCATGCCTATAGACTTTCCAAATTTCCGTAATCCCTTAAGTACGACGGTACGACCTCTTAAGCACGTTGGTTACAAACCTTGAGCAGCTGTCGTGCGACGCCTAAACACGACGGTATATAACCACTGGAACACAACAACACGACCCTTTAGTATGATGACCTTCCCTCTGAATTGACACTTTGAGGGCTCAGGTCAAAGGCCAGGTCATCGCACCCGGTTGTGTTCAAGGGTCGTACCGTCGTGTTCAAGGGTCGTACCGTCGAGTTCAAGGGTTGTACCGTCGCGTTCAAGGGTTGTACCGTCGTGTTCACGAGAATAAAGTTGAAGAGATTTCGTTCTCGACGAGAGTTATAACCTCTCACACAAACAAAAAAGTTTTATCAAGTCCGCCTACCTTAAGTCTTTCTTTTCTAGTCCGACACAACACGTAACATCCTCCACGTGAGCGCCAAATAATGTTATCTAATTCTACCACAATTATCGCGCTATACTCACTTTTTTTTTTTTTCCTCCCGCCTGTCGCTTACTTAAACATGATATGATGAATGATTATGGAACATTTCCTGTGCTGTAGTTAGTACAGTGGCAATTAAAAGTCCTTAAAATAATACTTAAACCCTTACATATGTAAATATATATGTAATGTATATACATAATATAAAAGTTATGGCTTACAAAGTTCCTAAGTTTAATCATCGAGTCGCTCGCGCGCTGCCTTCCCCGTTAACTCAAGAATTATGCAAATACGCGACTTGAACTATTGTTTTTCCGGGAATATAACCAACAGCTCTTGTGAGAACTGTAAAGCTAATTATCTCGGTAAATATGAAGACAATAATGCACAGGGCTGTGTGTATACAAGTGAATAATGTGTATATCAAGGTGTAAGAGCAGCTATGCCCCAGACGAGGACAAGCGTATTCCAAACGCCTCTTGGATAAAGGATTTATTTACAGCCCCCGTGACACATTCCACTGTGCGAAGCCACTGCGTCAATGACATCTTCCACTGTGACACCACTGCTCAATAAGAAAGTCAATGTAATTTACAGATATTCCGTGATCTAGGATCAACAAATCCCCACAATTTGATGCCAAGCCATAAATCCCTTTTGACTCTGGAAAAGCAGGAGTAAGAGTCAAGATTGAAAGGGACTGAAAAAGGAGATTAAAAGGTACAGTGGAAGGGACCTGTTGGGGAGATGGAGTGAGGGGAGTTATTTCTTTTTTTTTTTCCAGATTCTGCATCCTAAATAAGTCCAACTTTTCCCAACAGATCTTGTCCAGGTTCAGTAAAAACAGTGCTCGAAGTACGGAGAGATCTGTTGGCACCACGAAGCTTTGGACCTCTTGAATAATGAACTGGTCCTGTTAGAAAAGACTTTTTTTTTTTTTACCCATTTCCTTCAATATTCTTATTCCTTTAGATATTAGCTACTCACTCCTTCTCATTAGCCCTTTCAATATTTCCATTAAGGCCCGGCCTCGATGCTGGAGAGAGAGAGAGAGAGAGAGAGAGAGAGAGAGAGAGAGAGAGAGAGAGCGAGAGAGAGAATCTACCACGAGATTTGCCATGAGGAATGGCTCGCGCTTAAGAGCTCGCCGCTTTACCCAGACAGACAGACAGACAAACAGACAGAGACAGAGGCTGGGACGGTGCCCAGCCCGTCAGAGGTGAGACGGTGTGGCCGACGACGTAGGAGGAGGACTTGGAGAGACGAGAATATAAATGAAAGCAAATCAAAGTGAGACGGAGTGATGGAGACGGGCCGCTGGGGTTCGGAGACCAAAAAGGATCACAACGGACGCACTGCGCCTGGCCGACAGTCACTCTGTCATAAAGCAACAACAAACAAAACAAAGAAAAAGAAAGAAAAAAGAAAAAAAAAAAAGATGGTTTGTGCGGAACAACCAACCCGGGCCAGTCACCCGGAATGCGACCGATCGAGCCGAAAATCCTTTGTTTCACCCCAGGAGAAAAATATCAAAAAAATATGAACATCAAAAATGAAATAATTTTTCGAGGCCATTTTCGCGGGAAAACCTAAAAAAAACAACAACAACAACAACTGCGAGTGTTCCTGCGTGGTCCGCGGACGGTGGAAAGCAAACGGGAAAAAGTAATTTGACTCCCAATAAAATCTGCGGAAAAGAACAAAATTTTTTTCTTTCCATTTTTTTTGAAAATTACTCGAGAAGTCCTTCCAGAGGTGACAGAAGGACGCCTGGGAGCGGCGGAATCCTCTACAATGGGTATTAACGTAAAATTAACCATGCGGTAATTAGGACGAGCATGGGTAACAATAGTTGGCCCAAGGATGAGGTAATTAGCCGACACCTGGGCTCAGCAGCCTCATCTCAGGTGGTGAGAGGAATGGGGGCGTATCCCACTCGTTAAACTGGCTTCCCCGGCCTCAGCACACACACACACACACACACACAGACAAAGACACAGACACACACACACACGCCGGAGCGTCATGCAGAGGAAATCCTTGACCTGATGGGAAAGGTGCTCAGACTCCCAGGAAAAAATATCTTCGAGTCTCGAGGAAAAGACAGACATTAAACAGCCTCAATGGCGGAATGAGAAGGATGGGATTTCCCAAAGCCGTTGGCGGAGGTGGATTCCAGAGCCACTAGGACAGGCCGGGCAGGACGAGACGGCCTTACATATGTCTGAACATGTTTCTGTCAGTGTGTGTGTGTGTGTGTGTCTGTCTGTCTGTCTATCTGTGTGTGGAAGTACACAGGCGTTCTGTACGTCCCAGTCTTTTAGTTTTCAATTGTCTTTCCATACAAGAACAGACGGACATAAACCTTGGCATTTTACCAAAAGATGGCTGTCGAGGCTTTGGCCTGACTCTTGATCCTGACTGACTTAATCAAAGACCCGAAGTGAGAGCTCAGTGACATCACTGGCCACCTTGGTTCTTGACACTGAGGGGACAGGTTCGAGTCCCGGGGACATTACTTCTCCTCTGCGGTGGACAACAGAAGATGGTGTTGCAGTGAACAGTCCCGCGGAGCCTCGAACCTTGTTCTTGGATTTCAGAGAGCGATGGAGAGAACCTCAACACCAGTAAACGATACAAAGGTATTCGTGGCGAGATGGGAACACACACACACACACACACAGTCTCCATCGCCTTTAAAGTATGAGGACTGGGGGTTCGAAGCTCCCGTGGGGATTGAAATCGATGGCAAAAGTTAATATTCTTATGAATGATTCCGTACACATAATGTCTGGCTCTTCAGCACACAAAACCAAGATACAGACAGCGAGACTGAGACTTCTTCAACGCCGTCTTTGTGAAACTTGTGAATGTTGATTTACTGAAAGATGTCCGAGAAGATTCAGTGTTGAGAAAGATACTTAGAAAAGCACACATTTCCGTAAATGGGTCATGTTTACCCTTAACTTGAGACACTGAGTTTAAGGACACATTTCCATAACCCTAAACCACACACTAGCCTAAAGGGGAACTACACATTGCTACGAGTCTCTCGTTGTAATATGAATCCAATATACATTTGTTTCAGTGTCATACACATTCACTGTACAACCGACTAACACAAGATAGAAACCGAAGATAGCTTTGACCCACAGCCATATATAATGACAGACTTGGGAGTGAAAACTCTGTTATATCCCAGAAAGGTGAGATATTTAGCTATGGTCTACCTGAGGCCATAGAAATATAGATGCACGTGACGTGTTATCCTGAGCTATCCACGATAACAAGTGACTGGTACTGATGAGACTATTTCCAGTGGGGAAGACGACCAGTCACAATACGACCAGTCAACTGGCAGACCCCCTAGAACTACGATCTGACTGGCTGGGAGCTGTATAGCTCCCTCTCTGTCTACCTGAGCACTTCACAGTTAACAGTCACACCCCCTAGCGATGACTGGCCTGGGTCAGGAGAGTTCATAACAATTAAGCCTCTATCATAACTGGTATTCTTGAACAGTTACGTCTATAGTAATTCCCGGTACACCGTAGACTTAAGTCTTTCTACAGTAAACACCTGACAGTTCAAAATGTACGATAAATCCATCTGTTGCTGTACGCAAACCGTAATTACGTTCATTAAAGTTGCTTGTCTTCGCATCAATAAAATGTAATTAAACACACTGTGTCATCTGTGCTCATCAGACATCTCCCAGGACGAAGATTTAAGAAATAGACATAAAAGTCTAGTTATTAAGGGCAGATTTTTCGTTCACAAAGACGAAACAGTCTAAAAAGAAGAGGAAGAAAAAAAATGGTCTGATTAATACTGAAAATTTAATGAACTTCCAAATTTTATCGTATATTTTTTTGATGTAATTTCACAAGGATCGATTACCTGTTTGTCAAGATTAAGGACACGCTCGAGGGTCTTAAAAATTCATAATGACCAATTAGTTGCCTCAAAGGTTCTTTAGGGAGATGTAAAGATATATGAGAATCCTTCAAGGTGCTTCCCATCTCGTGAATATCGGTGCTCTGCAAGATAGCAGCACTTATGCAACGGCCGATATTGCATTAAACGATCGGATTTTACATTAGAGTCGAGGTTACACCTATAAGACATACGGGAAATTTCTATAAGGGTCAGGGGGTAAAGGATATAGCCAAAAGAGACTAAGAGAGAACCTCAACAGCTAAAGAGACATTCATAACGACACAAAACCACTACAAGAGAGATAACGACACACTGTTGCACGACAGAGACGACCATAAAGGGTTGAGAGTCATTTATGAGAGATAACCATGAGAGACAACCATGATACTTAACCATGAGAGATAGCAGTAAGAGTTAGCCATGGCATATAACCATAAGAGATAACCATGACACATAACCATAAGACACAGCCATGAGAGACGACCATGATACATATCAATAACCGACAGCCATGAGAGACAACCTTGAGAGACAGCAAGAGACGATTGAGGCAGAAGGTCGTGTGTGATGCGAGGGAGGTAATAAGAGGCCCCGGGGTGTGGTATGTCGCACGACTTAATTTGTAGCAATAAAGTCAGGTGTGTGGGGAGCTAATGACACCATATATATGTGTAGGGGGGCGCCCTAATGACGTCATATGAGCCAGGTGTATGTGTGTGTGGGAGAAGGGGGAGAGGGGGGAAGGGGGGGATCAGGCTCATGAAACCTTATGCCACGGCAGAAAATAGAGGCAAGAAAATTATATATATATATATATATATATATATATATATATATATATATATATATATATATATATAATTGCTTTCCTCAGAACGTACGTAAAAATTCCCTATTAGGACTGGAAGGTCGGTGAATCACGACAGATTCACACGGGGCATTGTGCAAGACAGTGTTACTATATAAAGACAACTTTCTCAAAGTAACAATTGGCAATCATGGCAGTAAAAAAATATAACTATAACAACAATTAGACTGGTGATAATAATCATCAAAGACAGAGGAAATAATTACCAAAGTGAAAAGTCTTTACGGGAAGCTGCCCAAGTTAGTGAGACAGAGTTAAGACAGTTTGAGAAACAACATTAGAATAAAACAAAGAATCATATAAGTTTAATGTGAAAATGAGGAACTTATTATATCAGGTTATTAGTGACAGTAAACAAAAAATGATAAACGACGCAATCTCTGAGAAAGTCATTTAACTTTATTAGTAAAGTCTGTCAATCTTTATGTTTTGTCGAGTGGTAAAGTTAATGTAACAATGAAAAAGTAAATTATCGTATTAATAATTACAAATCTTAATGGATTATCAACCACTGCGTAATCGATTATCAGCCAGTGAGTAACTGATTATCAACCAGTGAGTAAAAGATTATCTACCAGTAACTGATTATCAACCAGTGAGTAACTGATTATCAACCAGTGAGTAACTGATTATCAACCAGTGAGTAACTGATTATCAACCAGTGAGTAACTGATTATCAACCAGTGAGTAACTGATT
>JAYMFT010259314.1:0-10793 GCA_038088735.1 Panulirus argus
GGGGGGGGGGGGGGAGGAGGGGGGGGGGGGGGGGAGGAGGGGGTCATCATCTTGTGGGGTCGGGATGAGGAGGGGATTCGACCATCATTGGTATAAAAAAAAGAAAAGAATGAGGGCAAGTTTACCCATCCCTTAAGAAGCGGTGGTGGTGGTGATTAAGGCAGTCTGGAGGGGGGGTGGGGGGTGGAGGGGGGGTGGAGGGGGGTGGAGGGGGGGGGGTATATGATTATAGATATGGGTCGATAAGGGAATTCGAGTAGCACAGCAGGCAACGCGGCTTCTCAAGCCGTTCATATCGAAATAGGATTTTTCTTTTTTTTGACCAGTTCCTCGTAAACGAGTGGTGGATCCAGTCGTTGGTAGAGTGGAATGTTTCTTACCCAAGTGATGGAGAGAGAGAGGGGGAAAAAAAAAGACTGGGCAGTTGTAGTGCAGTGAACGACCAGTTCTCTGTACCCTTACGCGGTCAGACCGTCTGGATTCAGCGTAGTTGGTTAAAGAGGTTTGAGATATTGGGTTTAGCGAGACGTGGTTTATTGAGGGATAAAAACCCCGACATATAACCTCAAAATTGGCTCTAAATATATCTATGAATTCCATTTCTATCGTCGTTGTTATTGCCCTGAATTGTACAAGACCCGAAATGCCTATGGTAGACTGTTTCGTCTTTTAAAGGGATCGCTGGAATGCCTGACTACCAGCTCTGGTCTACCTGGAGGAAAAAGTAGACGGTCTGGGTAACGTCATCCAATTTACGGGAAATTGGGGCAGAACAGACGAAGGAAAGTTGATTGGTTGGTTGGTTGGTTGGGTGGTTTGTTCTTGGTTGGGTAGACTTTTAGCCTTTCGACTACCAGGGTCGTTTAGGTCAGCTGACGTCAAGTTATAACCACCGTCCGAAAATCCTGAAGACCTCCAGGTCTTCAGGATAATTCAAAGGCCTCCGACGCGCCTCAATGTCTGTATGTTTATGACACCAGAATCCTGAATGAAAACTGGTAGGCCGAAGACCAATTCCTCGAGTGTTCGTGGTCTCCGGTGACACGACTGGTGCCAGAGATTGTGGATGGCGCCTCCACCAGCCAGTCTCTCGGGATGGGCGAGAGACCAGTCACCATGAACTCGATGGTGGCGATCCATCATCTTTAACGGCGCTAGAAAAAAAGAGGAAGATGATCTTAAGCAACACCACCAGTTAAACTGAAAGCAAGTCAGTTGCTGGAGTTCGAGCGACTCGTATCTCCCAGGGGACAGTGTCGGGGGACATTCAGATAAGCTCGAGTTCTTGCCGTACTCGGGCAAGCCAAGTAGCACCAATAAGCTTCGCGGAACGTGAGCCGGAGGTATTTTCATCAGAGTTGATTGAGTATACGGCGGCAGGTAACTCGATGTCGGGCACAGGTAACTTAACAGACGCCGGGGGGTAGGGGAGGGTAACTCATGAGTAGTCCCTAGAAAACTGGATAAGCTCGAATGAATCGGGTTAGGGCGAGGCTGTCATTAATCACGTGGGAGGCGAGGGAGGAGGAGGGGGGGAAGCCTCAGGCGCCGGTCGACTACCAAGACAAGAAACTGATTGCCAGGGACACGAGACGTGGGAGAGCTGCCAGACACCGACAAGCCGATAATAGATTAACGTCTCGCCCGTAGAGCCCTCATGAGGGAAGCTGGAGGGTATTAGAAAGTCAGATTGTGTCTGATGGACCCATAGCTATCTTTATATAAGGTCGTTTATAGTCTGTGTTCAACAGTTGATGGTCTTTAGAGGTGCTGACATACGCAAAACAACAGAAAGTAGCAGGTTAGGTAAACAAAATCTCGATAATGTATAAGTGACGAAGAGAGCTATGCAAAAAGATAGATAATCATAGGAACTCGAGTATTCATTTCACTTATACCTACCGCGTTATATGACCAAGGAATTACGACATACGATGCTAAGGAAAAATATCTTTCTTCACTCCATTTAATATTACAAAAACTGAAAGGAAAAGAGCTGTTGCTTCGTTTGGAAGTGAAACGGAAACATTGGCCTCAGGTCGCAGATGTTATGACATGACAGCAGGCGTTGCTGTGCGATACGGTACAGCGCATGACACATAAGGCTTGATTGTCATACAGTGTGTGTGTGTGTGTGTGTGTGTGTGTGTGACGGGGAAGGGAGGTCTCACTCCCCAGGAGCACGTGTGATGGTGACTGTCCCTCCGTCACATCTCCTGGATAATACCATGAGTACTCACACCACACCCTTGCACCACCTCATGACCGCTCACGTCACGCCACCTCATGACGCCTGCGCCTCCTTCGAAGGTCCTTACGCCGCTTTCCTCATGACGTCCCCACACACCCTCACGACTCCCCAACACAGCCTCATGAGGCTTACGCCACCTCATGACGACGGCGAGGAGACGCCGGCCCGTGCACCACCTCATGATGTCTTTACTAAATCTTGAAGCCCACGCCCGCCTGCCTCACGACTCCCTCATAGCCCAAATCACTGTGAATCCTCGTCGTTTTATATTTCTGAATTACCCCTCACATCAACAACCTAATCACCCCCTTATCATTACCCTCCTGGTAGTTAAGATTACCTCGAAGCTGGCACGTGAACACTTGGTTAGGGTAACTAATCACTGGTATGCCACCAGTCTTCATTCTCTCTCACCGTAATACTACCGTACATTTTCTGTTGATTTCTTTTTAATTTTTTTCTCCCCCCCCCCTCCGGTAATCCGTAAGGTCAAACGTTCCTCTTCCAAAGGTCACACGGCAGTGATTAGCGGCTTTGTTATTAATGACCCTCGTATACTATGCCCTGCCCTCCTTTAATGGCGCGGGGAGTACCTTACAATCATGTCGTTTGACCTTTAACAAACAGTGCTTGTATGTGTAATTACCTGTTTGTACTGTACTGGGGGAAGGGGGGTGGGGGGGAGGCCGACCGGCCGACCGGCCGCCTCATCTCTTGAACTTTCTCTTCTGTATTACATAATTTTTAAACTTTTTCTTTTTCTGTGTGTGTTGTCCACGTCCACTATCTCTTCTTCTCTCAGTTTATTCCGTTCATCAGTCACTCTCGTACTATAGAATTTCTTTACATATTTCCTAACAGGTTTATATTTTCTTTTCCTGAATATCTTGTCACTGTGTTTTGCTGTTCTAACCTTGCGTCTGTATAAGAACACAATCACTGTTCACATCTTCACACGAGTTTGGAAATGTCAGGAGTCCTGATCAAGTCACCCCTTACTCGTCTTTCCACACCCTGGTGGACAAATCTGGAACTTCTAACACCTTCCCCTGTAGTTCATCTTTCTAAATTCTGGTTCCATCTCTGCTCTCTTCCTCTGAGGGTTTTTCCTGTTAGTACTCTGTGCCTCTTTGAGGACGGCGAGCAAACTCGTGAAGCGCGATCCAGTCGTGCCCTAACGCAGGATGTAAAAGAAAAAACTTGCTGAACATTTCCTTGTCCATATACTGGATGGCTGTTCTAATTTGCCAGCAGACAGTTTGTTCCAGTCACTGGTCTCCTGTTGCGCGGACTCTTGCGACTAGTTGAGAACGATGTCTGTTCCAAAGTCTCTTTCACAGACAGAGATTCCCGCCGGTGATTTCTTGCTAGACAAAGGTCATACAGAAAGGGTCTTCTCTCCTGCCGCGTCCTCTCATCATTGCTTTAAATTTCCTTGGGTTGATTTTCAGCAGTGATGTAGGAGACCAGCTTCCTTCGGGGGTTGCTTAGGTCCCCTTGTAGCTCGATGCACTCGTCGTCGCTGTTCACATTCCTCATGACTTCAGCATCAACAGCATATATGTATTCAGTTAAGAATCCATTCTCTCTCTCTCTCTCTCTCTCTCTCTCTACGTCTGCTTGTCAGTTCTTTGACCTTTTGACCTCTTGACTTGAAGCAAGGCCCCCCTCTCCCTCGTTCTTGGTAACGGTTAAGAGAAGATCATATCGTAGTGTCCATCACGTAACGCTTGATATAATACAGTGTTTAACTAGTCAAGCTGGGGTTTAAGCTCGCTTCCTTAGCTGGGTTAAGCTTGACTTCTCGACATGAACTTTAGCGTGTAGTAAACACCGATTTAAGAGACAAGGGGAAGTCGTATTTCAGCACGTTTACAAGGCGGTAATTTCCGTTTTTTTCAAGAATTAGCTACAACTTTCAGAGGGATTATCCAAGCTCTACGTCTAAAGCTGGTCTGAGAGAACCCTCACTGTGTTGTGACGGATCAGACCTACTGCACAGTAGATTCGATGATCTACTCCATCATTGATCAAGGATTAGGAGCCCAAAGAGGCAAGGACTGAGGAGGATTAAGTGGAAAGGCCAACCTTTGACTGACCTAAAATCATATCGCGAAAGTTAAGAACGGTTGAAAAAAAGAAATGAAGGGATGACGCAGCTGTTGGCAGGTCATTCCTAGATGGTTTTGGACTGTCAGAGGAAATCGGTTCGACTCAAGGGCGCGGCGGTTGGGTAACAGCCAACCCAGGTGTTCATCACACACACACACACACACACATCCTAACTAAACCAGTTACTCGTCTGTCGACCCAGCCCCGAGGGGAGGACGAGCTCCTAGGTTGGCTGTGACCCGATTGCTGCGCTCTCGAATCGACATGGTACTTATATATACAAGGTTATGGGACGAGGCAACACGAGTGTAAAACCCTCTTCCCGGAACACGCAAATAATAATGAAAAATACTAATCACACACAATCCTCCCTGGTGCATTTGCGACCCACAGTTTAAACGGGTCTGGGTTCGAATCCCAGACAGGGTAGCCGACACTGGCGTCCATGGGGTACATGTTTACATGAGGTAGAGACATTTTATGTGCTCTGGGTTAAGAGACGGGGCAACACGAGTGTAAAACTCTTTCCTTATAATACACACAAACACACAGACAGACAGACAGACACACACACACACACACACACACAAACACACACACATGAACACACCACCTCACACAGCAGCACAGGGACAAGCGCAGTTCCGTTGACTTTTTCTCCAGACGTTTCCAGGCTTCCAGGAAGCTTCCAAGAGACATTTCCAGCTCCAGGAAGCACTTAGAGAAGCGGCCAGCTCTAGGGTGCGTCTCCTGTCTCCAGCTGTAGCCCTTTCCCCCGATCTAAGATGTCTAGCTTCTCTAAAAGCTGATTCCTTAAGGTTCTGTAATTATCGTAATCATACATAACATTCGTGGTCATCTTGCCGTGTGATTCCGTACCATATTTCCAGTTTTCATTGCACAGTATCTTTTTTTTATTTTCTTTTAGTATTTTCGAACCAGACTCCTGAAGTAAATCCGAAGTTCGGTAGTAGATTTCTCATGCATGAAAATCAGTCGTTCATACATCCATCTGAGTGACCTATCAAGTTCGTAAAAGGCAAGTTTTATCGTACTGGAAAGCTTGAGTTTCCAGCCACGCAAAAGAATAATCCGAATTCATGTATGGAATACAATTCTCGTACGTCCATAAATGCTCGAGGTTTTGCCGTCTCTTATGAACCATAAGTGGCTTAAAGTAATCTGGAGGGGAATTCTCACATCAGGTCAACTTTACGTATCACCACCACTGTGGTATTACGTTCTAGACGCGTGTTGAAGTCTCACTGGTGCTCACCACAGCGAAACACGGATCGCTAGAATAAGTCTGTGTTGAAATTATTATTTTTTCCAGTGTAAAGGTACTTTGGCAGCCCGCTAGTGACTGAGCGCGTTAAGATGACCAGCCTCTCTGAAGCCCCAGCGACGAGGCTGTCAGGCGTGTGACACGAGTGTCCCCGAGAACGCTGTACAGTGGACAAGAGAAAGGGGCCCCCGCGACGCGTGTTGAATGAGACTAATATGTACCCTGAGTGGCCACGGGAGGACAATCACAGTCCCAGTGTCCCTCACCACCCGACCACCTCCTGTAGACGGTCCACCACCTCTCAGGTCAGCCCTGCGAAACACATGACCAGCTCTCCTCCACCGCACACCCCACAGCACACGCTCCTGCTTTTGTACGAGACGCCGAGGCGGCACCGCTACTACTACTACTACTCCACCTCCTCCTCCTCCGACTCCGACTCCTCCGACTCCTCCGACTCTTCCCCCCGCCCCAAGTCCAGAGGACCATCCAGAGAAAATCACTCCTCTCTCAAGTGCCCGCCGCGATCCAGCCGGCCCCCTCCTCGGCGGGGGGTAGACCGATCTCTCGAGGGCCTCGTCCAAGGCTGTTGCTGCCCTTGCGAATCGTCGAGACAGGGGCAGAGTAGAGTTCAGATCATGCCCGATATGGAGGACAGACTCGTCGGGTCGGAGGCGAGACCCTGTGCCGGGGAGCCCCTCTCCGTCAGGAGACCCGCGGAGGTGCGTCTCGCGCCGTCCCGAAGGGGCGGCCTCCACAAACCACCTTCAGGGAGCCCTCCGAAGGCCCGTGTTAAACCCCTCGGAAGGCTCGGCGCCACCTGCATGGCACCTCTCTCAGGTCGTCCTTTGCTCATGAGCTTGGCCCTGTGCCTCCTGCTGGCGGGAGGCACGGAAGGCAGCGAGTTCCCCGACCGTGAGTGCTGCGACAGCGTGCCGCCACCGCCTCCCAACTATCACCAGGCCACCTCCACCACCACCACCACCACGCCCACGCCCCACGCCGGGCACAACACCTCCACCATCTCGGGTAAGTGCAGCAAGAAAAAAAAAAAAAGAGAGAATCTCTCTGTCTCTGTCTGTCTGTCTGTCTATACATTTCATACAAATGACCTTTCCCATTTCCTCGTGTGCCCTTTCCTAGATGGATCTTACGTAAATTTAACATGGAAGTAATTCTGAAACTACGTAATTATCATTAGTTCTGCGGCAGGGGTCATCTATACGAAAGAAAAATCGGTGTAAATTCGAATAATTGGTAACAGAATCGTAATGTCTGCATTCACACTATTGTGACAGAGGCTTAGCATTATCTTCGTTCACTAAAAGGTCTGGGTTCTGGTGATATAACAGTACTACAGTTTTCGTTCAAAGAGTCTACTGCATCTTTTAAGAAGAAGTCAAAGACAAGACGCGGCTATAAACAGTTTCATAAATGATTTCGAATCTTAAGTAAGCAAGTGTAGCCGCTACCCAAGAGAATATATATAGCAGAGTACACTTCAATAAATACGAAAAGAGAAAATCTATTGCTTTTTCGAGGTATAGTCTTTAATGAACGCTACAGCTCAGCACTCTGTGTAAAATTCATTTATACCATCATAATTATTTCAAAGCCACCTTTTCCAGTCCCTCTGAGACTTCCTGCCACTCAATAGCTCTTCATAATTTACCAGAAGCTTTTGTCAGACATTTCTAACTTCAGACGATTCTATAGTACGTTGCAATTTACAATTACTTAACAGGCCTTTGAGATTTCCCCCTTTTTTTTTTCTCTCTCTCTCTCTCTCACGAGTCCTTTGTTAATCCTATTACTTCAGGTGACCTTTGCAAGTGTTCCGGCAGGTGTGTAGTCCCTTCTGTAGGCCTCAGTCACTCAGTTATTTGCCAGTTTGAACAAACTGTATCTCTCTCTTTCTCTCTGTAACTTGCGTCCACTGTGTATTCCATTGTGGCTTCTCTTCGCCATAGAGTCCTTCATGACTTATATCCACTCTGCAGTTATTCATAACTTCCACCCCTTATTTAGCCCTTCCTAACTTCCACCTTGTCTGCGGTTCTTCATAACTTCTTCCACCCTGAAGCCCCTCGGTAACTGCCACCCACCCTACACCCCTTCATAACATCCTCCCACTTTACTTTCCCTCACAACTTCCCACCCACTTTACTTTCCCTCGCAACTTCCCACCTACTTTACTTTCCCTCACAGCTTCCATCCACTCTACTTTCCCTCACAACTTCCACCCACTCTACTTTCCCTCACAACTTCCACCCACTCTACTTTCCCTCACAACTTCCACTCACTCTACTTTCCCTCACAACTTCCCACCCACTTTACTTTCCCTCACAACTTTCCACCCACTTTACTTTCCCTCACAACTTCCCACCCACTTTACTTTCCCTCACAACTTCCCACCCACTTTACTTTCCCTCATAACTTCCCACCCACTTTACTTTCCCTCACAACTTCCCACCCACTCTACTTTCCCTCACAACTTCCCACCCACTTTACTTTCCCTCACAACTTCCCACCCACTTTACCTTCCCTCACAACTTCCCACCCACTCTACTTACAGTCCTTCGTAACAACAACCACGTATAGCGCAGTACCTCCTAACCTTGCTCCTCTTTCAGCAGTCATTTTGTAGCCCTGCAAACGGCCGGCGCTTCATTCTTATTTTCCTCCTCCCCCTCGTCGTCTCGGGAGACCAGCCTCACACGGTCACCACTCCATCTCCATCTACCGGAAGGGGTTCGAGGCGCCCCGCGTAAAGGTCAGGCAAAGTTCAGCGTTGTGGTCAAATGCTCTACGGAGCCGGTAGGGCGTTGTGTAACATCATCACGGTGATCGCTTTTTTTTTCTTTTCCTGTTGCGTGCGGATCCGTTGGGTAACAGAGCGGTTCACACGCTCGAGCGTGTGCTGTAATTGAAGATGTGGATTTCCTCTATATCGACTTCGATGCTGTCCGCTGGTTCCAAGGGTCGAAAATCGTTCTACTTTCGTTCACTTCTTCGACGTCTGGTCACCAAGAGTCGAACTGGCGGACGAGTCAGCCCTTCGTCTCGTTTATTAAGTGTCATACCCTTGCACCAGCGGCCTTGATGATGTAAAACTCTTATGTTGTAATGACGCCATGTGAGTTGACGATGCCACGCAAACTCCGATGACGTAGTGAAGTCCTTCGTGAATTTTTACATCTCTTGGAAGTAGGGTAGTTTACTGTACAAGAGAAGAGGAAAATGGTAGAAAATAATTACGTGAAAATCCCTTGTAGTTCTGTTTGGCGTTGTGTAGCTCTCAAAAGGGCATGGGTCTTTTAGTTAAGCTCTTAGAGAGTGGTTACACCTAAAAATTTCACATGGTTAAGAACAGTCCCTCAGTTCATACGTGAATAGGGAACGTAATGACACTGAAGTAATCGTAAACAGCGAAGTACATAAGAGAAACGGAAGTGTGTGAAACAACGTATTGCTAGTGTACAAGCTCTCTGGATTGTTCAGGTACAATAACTCTGGGAGATGTACAAGAAGTTTAGGAAGAGAGGAAAAACTGTAATGGCAGAGGTATGCATTGTGTATATATATATATATATATATATATATATATATGTATATATATTTATACATCTGGAAGATTACATATAGTGCAAGGAGGGTCCACGAGGCGTTCACTATCGTGGAGGAGACCTGTGCAAGGGAGATGAAAAAAGATGTTTTTGAAGTGTGGGAGACGGTAATAGAGAGAGGTGCGTGTGTGTGTGTGTACTTTGTTTAGGGCTGTGAAAGTCGTTGGTTTACGAAGGTGTTTTGGAAATATTCAGAAATGCGAGTGTATTTGGGACTATGTTTGAAAAATTCAGAGCGTATATGGGACCGTGTTAGTTGTTTATATGTGTGAAGGACATTCACAAGTGTAACTCGATGTGTTAAGTACTTGAAAGTGTCAGGGACGGTGGAGTAGGAGTAGTGTAAAGTGTCTAGAAGCGAGTCCGGAGTGGGGGCGGGCGTGGGTTGTAAAGTGTGCTTGGCGCTGTGTGAAGTTCGGGTCTGTGATTGTCTAAAGTGCGTCGCTCTTCTGAATGTGGGTTTTATCGATTCGTCGTGAACATTAAGTACGCGAACGTGGACTAGCTGTGTAGGGAGTTGTGTAGACGTGTGTGTGTGTGTGGGGAGGGGGTTGTAATATGGTGTCCAGGGTCGGATGTAGGAGGATGGGTGCCTCCTCCATATATATATATATATATATATATATTCTTTACTCTACATCCTTACTCTTTCCATCGTTGGTTAGACTAGCAGTTAAAGTACAGATTTTCAGGTGGCATTTCCGTCCGTATAATGACTTAACGTGCAAGTGTTACGTAAGAGATGGTCATTCATCCCACATACACTTGCGTGATGTGGCCGGCCCAGTCGGGTTTTACGAGACATGACCATAAATGGGAACAGACTGCATGTCGTAAAACGCACGCGAGCGATGGGGGAGGGGAGGGGGAGTGGGGGGGGGGGGAAGAAAGAGACTGAGAGCTAGAGCTGAAAGCTAACGAGATTAGCATACCAGAAGTTTTGAGCTTTTCAATACGATTACATCCTGGCGTTCCCCAGCTCAGCGCATAACGTGGGGGTTACGGCTCAAGGCAGGGTCTTAGCCCTGAAACCTACCTCTCTGGCTAGTGGTGGGTCCGATATGAGAGACCACCCCCCCCCCCCTTGCACGGACGTAAAGAGCCCCGCCCGTCCGTCTAAAGTTACTTACTTGGTTGGCTGTAGATAGAGAAAGGATCCTTAAAAAGGAGACATCCTCACCTTAATCCTGAAAGGAAGGAAATCAAGACAGACCGTTCCTGACTGGTTACACCAGTATCTATACTTCTAGGTTTCTAAGTGTTTAGCTCTGATGCCGTTGGGATGTCATAGATTTACGATTGAGAATTTAAGGTGTTTAGAAACGAGTTGAATTAGGGCGAGGAGGACGGCGGCCCAGCTGGTGGTGGGGGAGGGGATGAGGGGAGCCGCTGGTTCGTTAGCTTAGGAGAAGGCGTTGGCTGTGATGTGGTTTATGATGTGTTTAGACTGGTCGTATATATATATATATATATATATATATATATATATATATATATATATATATATATATATATATAG
>JAYMFT010259325.1:0-10792 GCA_038088735.1 Panulirus argus
AAAAAAAAAAAAAAAAAAAAAAAAAAAAAAAAGAGAGAGAGAGAGAGAGAGAGAGAGAGAGAGAGAGAGAGAGAGAGCATCCTCCAGAAATACAAATTATATTCTTCACTATGCAATGACCACATGCATGCAATTTAATTTCTTCAATTCATCACAAAATACAGATTTTGAGAAGAATCAAAAACAGTCTAAAGTTGAGCCTTCTTCATATATACATTTTCAAACATTATGAAATCCCCTTGCCTTATAACTCCCATCCAAAATTATTGTATTCTTTTGAACCACTCTTCTCCTCTCCTTTCCAACAATTTAATTCCCTTTCTCATATCATAATCTAATACATTTTGTTTTAAACAATTCTCTGATGTTATCACATCTTATAATTTTTATTTTTTGATTTTTTTGTTTGTAAACTGCTTATATAGTATTAGTACAGTATAGTTTTAAAATCATCTTAAGCATCTCATTTATGCATAGCAATAGATTTTGATATAATTTTTTTTGTGTGTGTTATGCACACTATCTTACTGCTTTCATTGCTGATCTAATTGTAGGTAAATTTTACATTATGGACTAATCTGTACAATCTGTTTGTGTCTCATTTACTTGCCTTTTTTTTTTTCTGTACAAATCAAAATGGATATATTCTAATTTAAGACAAAGAAACTCTTATTACTTATTTCAAATATACCATAGTTATTATAGCACTTTATTAAAAAATCAGCTTGTAGCTGTAACCTAATACAATGCTCAACTTGTTTTATCTCATGCAATACGTTTGTACATTCAAATCACATCCTACACTTCACACATATTATAATATTTTAGCTTATTTATTCTTCACAACATATCTGTGCCATCATTTATTTATGAAAAATAATATCTTTCACTAAAGTTATTCATTCCTCATATCTTACTTACTCCATATATTTAATTATAGGATCTTAAAATGTCTCACAAAATCCCTTATTCTAAAATGTAATTATAAATCTAACTGAATCTGTACTACATTTTATTATTTGATTGATGTAACCCCTTTATACAAATTAATATCTCTTTAACTTAAGTGTGACAATGACAGCATTTTACCTCTTAAACAGATTGCAATAAGTTTCAGCTTTTCTCTCTCTTGAGCTATACTGGTCATACATCTATTAAGCTGTAACTCAATCTTTATTCCTCATAATTCACTTGTGCCTTACACTCAAATAACCTTAATTTCTTAAAAGAACTCTTAAGTAACAATGCGATTAAAAGCCTATCTGCATATGTATTCAAGTACCTATGAAATGTAACCCCTTTGTACAAACCAATACTTCTATAAAATCAATTACAGCCCTACCCTTTCTGAAAAGCTTTATACCGTACTGTACTTGAAATGTGCAAATCAATAACCTGTTTATGTTAACTATGAAATTACAAAACATATCTGATTATTCATAATCGTTCAAATGTTTTGAATAAATCAATATTGTCTCCTTATAATGGAGACAAGCCTGTCCATCTTCTGATTCCCTCTTTTCTACTGTAAATCCTCCAGAGCTTAAATTTAATTCCATCTTCTTGGTTAATTTTGTCTTTGTCCCTTTGATTCCCAATACATCTATTCCAATTACCTTAGTGTAGTCTCTTAACATCACTTTTATTACATTTCTTACCAATTTCTGTACTCACTGTTTCGTTGCATGTTTCAATTAATTAACTAAAAAAAGTATTTCATCACATCTTTCTAACTCATTTATTGCTTTGCTTTAACCATTCTTTTGTGGATCCATCTCTATCTACTTTAATTTTGATCAATATCAACACTGTAAAAAAGAAAAAATCTTTCATTCTTGAAACAAGTAATTCATTGCTGCTATCCTTTCCTATAGCTCAGTTTCCTGTTTCTGGTGAAATCTATGTTGCCTGCCACTAGACTCTCTTGAAGATTTTTATGTCTCCTCAAGTAGCATGATTAAACTAATTCATATTTTGATTTTAGTTTAATATATGCAATATTATTTTCCTGAACATATACTACACTTGAAAGCAAGGAGAGTATGATTTACGCCCTTAACAATTCTGTGATGTTCAAGAAATGCTAGGTACTAATTTGTCTCCTGCAAAATGGCTCAAAGCCTGGCCTCATTTTACTATGCTCTATCTTCATCACATTACATCTGGCCAGTTTAATTTCATTAATCATGTATCTGACCAAAATGGGATACTGTCTAGTTCTTATCAGTATGCTATCACAATCCTAACACTCTTGACTTCTTTTATAACCAAGTATGATTCCAGTTCTTCTGGTAAGTCATTTACAAATTTAAGAAAAGCAGCAGCCCCAAAACATTTCCCTGCAGATCATAATTGATTACTTTAACCAAGTCAGCAAAGGCACTTCTGATGTGTGTCCTTCGTTCCCTTCCATTTACATAAATTTTGATCCAGTGAAGAAGACTCTCTCTAATGCCTGGCACGAAATTTTACTTTTAACTTGTAGGGAATACCTGTAAAAGACACTCTTGCAGTCTGAGAACACTCAATGACTTGGTGCTTTGTTTTGACTAAAATTGTGATGAGTTTCCTTATGGTTTATGATAATTTACAAAAAATTCATTTTCAGCTTAAATAAGATTTTAGTTCACTTTATTTATAGAGTGAGGATCTGAATGACAGCTGGGATTACTGTCAGTTGCAAATAATCATTTTTCTTTTTTCCTCTACCATTTCAACCTTCATATTAAATCGACCATAATCATCATCACTCATCTCCTTTCCATTTTGTTTGACAATATTCACAAAATTTTTTATCTTCTTATTTTCCAGTTTTCCATGTTCCTCAATAGTTGTCTCCTTGGCTGGTCTAATGGTGGGTAATTCATAATGATCCCACCTTATTCTTGTTTGAGTAGTTTTCTTTTATCATACATATACTATTATTAACAGCTTTCCTCTTTCTCTCCTGTTTCCTTTCAGACTGAAATCTTTTAAAATCTCACTCTTTTCCACAATCTTTGTAATTCTCTTTAGAAGCAAAGCCAACCTTAGCTCATCCATTCCTAGCAATGTTAGTGTTCCTTACTCAGAATCAATTCAGAGATAAATCTGCTTTTATTAATATTCCTGTTCTGAATCTGAACATTCCCAACAGACTCAATAGCTAGGCATTGGCTAGAATTAATTATGTAAATACAAGAAAATATAGCTGTTTTTACCTAATGACAGCTTATCATTTGAGTCATTTTTGACCACTTCTTCCAGCCATTAACTGAACAAAATTTAATTCTCAAATGTATTTAAAGTTTTTCTACATCACAAGAAAACTAACCCAAGTTTCCCTTACATCTGAAAGTTACCTCAACCATTAACTGCCATGACTAACAAATCCTAGTTGAAAGGATCTAGCACTTTTCAAGGTACTGTTAAAAATGGTTAGGTTAAGTTCCAATCCACTCTACCCAGTGCATGCTTTTCACCCTCCTGCATGTTCAGGCCTCAGTCGCTAAAAGTCTTTTTCATTCCAACCTTCCATCTCCAATTTGGTCTCCTCTGTTCTCCTTTATATCGCATAATGCCCTCTAACATCAAGGATTCAAACCCCCATACCATTTGTGTGGTAGCTGGATACACTAACCACTCGGCAGTGGTAGGAAGCATTGTAGTGCAGTTAGTTCACCGAGCTAACACACAAATGGTATGGGATTCGAATCCTTGCTGCTAGAGGTCATTATGTGTACTATGAGAAAGTGTGTTCATTTGCACTACATTTGTGTGTATATATATATACATATACATATTTTAATACTTGATTGCTGTTTCCCCAAGTTAAAGAGATACTACCAGGAACAGACGAAGAAAGGCCACATTATCATTCTTATGTTACTGGGTTCTGCAACGTGAGTGAAAAGTCACCTTTGCTGAGGCTGTATTGCTGGGAGTACAATTTTGTCAAAGAACGTCTCACTTCAAGGACGTACACATTTCCCTGCTACTGGAAGTAGTGGAGCCTTGGCTGCAAGAGTCTTTACGAAACTCCAGGTCTCTTTCATACTGAGCCTACCTTTTCTGTATATCAATACCCCTGGCAGGGTCGTAAATCCCCCCTCCCCTTCAAAAATACAAATCATTCAAGGTCTAATGAAGAAGTTATATACTAAAACATTATCTTGGGGGGGGAGTCACAGTATTCAACTCTTTATAGAAGACTGGTATCCTAAGGGTTCCTTAATATAACTATGCAGTTAGATCTTAGAATGCAATGGCATAAGAGTAGAATTTTCCCTAATTCCAGTATTTCTATGTGAAGAAATTGCCAAAACACATCTTTATATATCTGAGCACGTGCACTCAGAGCTGCATTGTTGCCATTCATTTCCTTATGTCTGTTTTGTAAATCCTGAAAAACTGGAAATATCATATACCAGGATCTGGATTCTACAGGTCAATTTTTGAAATTTTGATAAAGAAATTATAAGGCCTGACTTCTGCAAAAAGGTGGGAAGCTGTAAATAATAAGATTCTAAAGTCAACAGCTGTGTGACAACATGTCTCTATACTTTCATTGCAAAGGAGAAGTTCTCTTTCAGCAAGGTCAACTTCAGCTGAGCATCTTTTCCCTACATCTGGATGATGAGGTAGCCAAGGTAAGTTGATGGCCGACAACTTTCTTCAATACAGAGAAAGATATCCCCTTATGTCTTTTCCTAGCTAATCCAGTTAAAAGCATTCTTATGAAAAAAAGTCAGTCAGTGGAGCTGCCTTTGCTAAAATACTAGGAATGAAGGCCTTGAAACAGTTTATGAATCTAAAGAAAGACATATGTGCCATGATTGACAAGGGGAAACAAAGTAGGTGCTTGTGTCCTGCTCTATGTTAAAATTAATTTATATCCCGTCGTAAAGAATGTTGTAGCCATTACGAGTCGATTTCATTTCTGTAGAAATGGAAGATAAACTACATTAGAATATAACAGTGCGACTAGTTTGTAGGCCCCCACACAAACAAAAGAGGTAGATGAAAGATTTTATGATCAGCAGTAGTTTGTGATGAACAAGATTCTATCATAGTGGGGGATTTTGACATACCAGTATCTAAATGGTAAGTATCCCATTCTAGTGGCTCAGGGTGTGCCCTAATCTAATTAATCAAGAAACCTACTCGTGATGAGAATATATCAGATTTAGTTCTAAACACAAATGGAGGTCATGTTAATAATGCTGAAGCTGGAGAAAAGTCTGGTGCAAATGATCACAAACAAATTACTTTTGAGATCACTTTCAACACTGAATGTAATGTTGCTCAACATGACGGTTGGGGGGGGAGGGGGGAAACCTTAGGCCACTGCAAGATATCAAAATTTCCTGATGATATAAAGCTGGGAAATAAATCTACAAATGAATTTGAACATCTACAACTTCAATGGCATAGACAAACTGATGGACTGGGCTCAGAGGTGCCAAATGAATTTTAACATCGATAAGTGCTGAGTTTTACATAATGGCAGTAAAAACAAAAAGGCAAGCTACAGTATGAATTCTGTTGAACTGCAAAAGGTAAATGAGGAAAAAGGCTTGGACATAATAATCTCTGGAGACCTAAAGCCAAGTAAGCAGTGAACAGAGAAAAAAAGTGAGCAAAATTCTAGGATTCGTAGGCAGGGACTTCAAATTTAAGTCCAAGGAAATGTTTACAATTCACTGGTTTGTCCACATCGTGAATACTGTTTTCAGTTTTAGTCACCCTTAAAAAAAAAAAAAAAAAAAAAAAAAATCTGGAGAGAGTACATCGTCAAGCTACCAGCAAGATTCGCTGAATGAGAAACAAATCCTACAAGAGCAGATTTAACAACTTAATTCTATTTAGCTTAGAAAAGTGAAGAATAAGAGACAATATAATACAACTATTCAATATGATCAAAGGCTTTAATAACCTTAATGTATCAAGTTGCTTAAGACTTGATGTGTCTGATTTTACTCATAGTAATGGATACAAACTTGTGGGAAAACGGTTTAGCTTGAATGAGGTGAAGTATTTTTTCTTCAACAGGATTAACATATGGTATGCTCTACCAATTACAGAGGTTGAAAGCAGTGCTATAGATACATTTAAGAAAAGACCTCATAAATACTTTGCCTCAAGTCCATTATAATCATTTGCACCTACTTAGTCACCATGACAATTTGTAGGTTATTCTCACTGAATTATCTGAATGCCTTCTACCTGTTACCACACAAATGTGCATTTTAGATATCTTGCACCATCATAAACAGCTTCAAAAGGACCCAAACGTCTGTTGCTGTTGAATTCCTTTGCATCTTGGGTGTGGTAGTGTCCTGTATCTTTCCCAAGGTATGTTCCATTGACCTCACCTCTCTGCACACACTTTCTGTTATAGAAAATCCTACATACCCTTATACCACCTTTGGAGGGCCTCATTGTCAACCTATACTTGCACACCCTAGCAAGCAGGTCACCTAGAGCCTCAAATTATTTCTTTCACGATATGTTGTGTATAAAGGTGTCATTCTGTTGAGCTCTTTTCTCATTCTAATTAATAAAAATGGGCTATTGGGTGGACACAAACAGTCAAAGCATGACATTATATTCCAAGAATCCATTTTCAGGGCCAATTAATATGACTTGGGAGTAATATTTCTTACACATAAGGATCTACTACCACATATTTGTGTCCATTATGCAAAAGCATCACTCTTTCAAAGTTTCAGGAATTATTTTGTAGTATGAATGGATCTGCTACTTCGGTCTTTCATATAACACCTCCCACCCATAATCTGTCTTTTACCAGGTATGGTCATCTGGTACCTGTAAAATACTATGCTAAATTACGATAAGAACAACAGTGTCCAGGTCCTTGTGCTTCGGAACTTGGACACAAACTGCTTTCATGGGAGAAGTTTGATTTCCTAGCTGCAAATTATCTGGGTCACTGCCAGTTCATGTTAGTGATCTGTTCATGCTTCTAGCTCTCTTCAATTTTCTTTTGCTTAAGTTCCTTGCCCTCCCTCACAAATGCCCTCATATCTCCAATGTCCATAAAAAACTCGTTGAGTGCTATGCCATTTCAAGGGTTAGTGGTAACTGTGCAACAACAAAGCATCACTTGACCTTGGCCCTTTTCACTGGTACTTCCCCATACCTCCGATTAACTTATAAAGAATGTCGAGAGTATCACATAAACATCTTTTAGCGTTACCAATCAATGCAATCTTTATTAAACCAATAAATCTGATTTAACCTATTTTGTTCAAGTGTTCCAAACTTTTAACCCCAGTAAAATCTAAAATGAAACCATATTTAATGAATATTACCTAACAGAATTATGAGAGCTAAGAGGTACTTCCTGTATAACAGTCAACAGATAATGACAAGAATTGTGAATATCAAATACTTTACATTTCTAATTTAGCATCATTAACCTCTCTTCTCATGTATACAGTGTGGATTAAATGCACACCAACATACACATCTTGTGTAAGAATATTTTGCAAACCTGGGGTGTTTTACCCATTAAAATAACCTAGAGGTACTTCATCGTTGACGGACACGCGTTTTCTAATGAATATTATGCGTTCTACTCTTATGAGATCAACTGTCATCAATTTAAAGTGATGAAGAGTGTGGGATTTTCCTTTTTTCACCCATAAAACCTAAGAGGGGAAACTGTGGTATGATCTAATTAATGTAATGTAAAATACCAATAAACAGAAAAACAGAAAGATAACTTGCCTAGTTTAACACTACAGATAACTTGTGGATTCTATCACTGGTGGTATTCCATCGTTATCAAAACGCATTTCACTTAAGAAAGCTGATCATTTGGTTCGGAAGGTAATCAGACTTCTCATGTCTAAAGAGATACAGGATTCTGACTCTGTGGGGGTCAAATAACAAGCATTATATTAGATCCCTACGTATTTATAGACCTCTGAACTCACCCACCATAATTGCAAAACTCGGATTCAAATATGGCCGCATTCTGTGGAATGCATAAATCATAAAGGTATTTAGGCATTTCTAGACCATACAAGTTTTTTTTTTAATTATAGTTTCATAATGTTTCTATATCGACTTGTAAGAATAATAATGCTCAACGAAATCCGAATAATCGCCAGGCAAATGTATGATGTCAGCCATCGGCAGAACGGTCACTATATTTTCTAATAATAACAGAAAATTTCCAGTGCGTGTTCTGTGATGTCAATGCATCCTACACACTACGTTGTTATGGAGGGCATTTGCTCCTAAATTTCTCTCTTTTTCAAAACCCTGCCCACTTTACACATAAAACTGTTGGAGTATGAGATGCTATACCTAAAATATCACACTCTATATCATATTCAGAGTGTATAGGGAATCCAAGGACCAATGTAAAACATATCAACTAGAACACGAGCGCCTGTCACCGACTGAATTACCTACGGAAATTCAAGACAATAACAACCCAAAGGAAGAGCATGTAATAAACTAGTAGTCAAGAACATAAATTAACAAACAAAAAATCTCATCAAATATAGTTAGGACCAACATACTGGGAGTCTGATAATATACAAAAATTAATATCCTGAATCACAAACCTGAAAGATACATGGTCAATTACTTAATCACACAAACCTGGATGATACATGGTCAATTATTTTGTCACAAACAGAAAATAACAAAAATATTCCTTAACTCCCATTTTGGTTGGCTGTACTTTCTACTCGGGGTTTACTCTTCATTTTATTGGGTTTTGATTTATTCGAACATTTAGTTATCGAAAAACGCTTGTAGTAAAATCAAGACCAAAATTTTGAATAAAACCAAACCTTACTTAACTTTAAGGGTTATTGGGTTTGCAGTAGGCCTAGCCCAGGATTTACCCATGACTAGGTAGCGTTTATGAGTCTAGCAAAAATTTATTTTAAGTTTTGGCATCAATTACATGTTTTGAGATATTATTCCACTGGCATATAATCCAACAAGAAAATCCTTATCTGCTTTTTATTGTATAATTCCAAAGAACTTCCTCAACAAGCTTCTAACTACTGTACCTACCTTTATGATGTCTTGAAGGACAATAAAAATGAAACTCCTTCATGATGTCGACAGGTACATTCCTGACCTAAATACATGTATACACGTTTTTTCGAGCACTTGGTTCTTGTTCCACGTCGTCGACAACCTCGCATCACCAAACACATCGCGGGAGGTCTAGCGAGCTGTTAAAAAGTAAACGAAACAATCGAATGAGTGATTGGTCAAGATGTTTTTTTGTATAATTACCGTGCGCTAATTTGGTCCAGAAGCCACGCCCCTCATCCATAGCTAAGGTAGCTGATTGGTTCATATACAATGCTCGTGTCGCTACCCATGTATTCACACTGTGTTCACAGTTTATAGTCAGACCTGTTCTTTTGTATAATATATAACAATGTTAAAAATTGGGAACAAAAATCTAAATGAATTTAAGGCACTAGCACTTTACTGGGGGATGTTAAAAATGTTAAACTTGTATCACAAACGAAGTCAAGGACAACATCGTTTTTTTAATGAAGCCTATTCATTATTTCTTTGTAGCATATATAAAGTGTTATTGCCTTAAAATCATTTAATTTCTCATGTTCCCAATTTTCAACATTATTATACAGAAGAACAGGTCTGATTATAAACTGTGAATAAATGGATAGCGACACAAACAATGTATATGAACTAATCAGCTGCCTTAGCTATGGAAGAGGGACGTGGCTTCTGGGAGTCAAGTATCTTCCACGTGGTTATTGCTACCTAAAGGTCACTAATTGCATTGGAAATACCCGCAAGATTACTATTACATTATCATTATGACCATTACACGACTTCTATTGAGATCATAAACAATCAAATATTAAGTATAACCAAAAAGAAAGTCACCCTACCGGAGGTTAAACGCCGTATCTTTACACCTTGACATCTCACGACCTACTGACATTCTGGCGTTCCACAAGACAACGAGTCTCGGCGTGACTTTGGCGTTCCTACCTAATTTGTATGTCAAAATAATGCTCTTTGTTACATATATTATCTCTGAAGCAGTGCTAAATATCTATCACATAATTACTATCACTTTAAAAACAAGATAAATATCGGAGGTTACTTTTAAACTATGAATCCTTTCATTTTACAAGAACATGATATCGGAGATGGGATTTGCGCTATTTTTGTTTTTTAAAAAACATTTCCCTTAGCGTTATCTTAGGACTAGTTTTACAGCTTAAGCACACTTAATATTTCTAATCGAATTGGTCCATCGGGGTCTTGACATCCTAAAGTACCCCAATTCATATATAGTTTGCAATATGAATATTTCAAGCAAAGTTTGTGGATGAAGTGTACTATGGCGACAGCTAACATTAATATATCACTAGTCTCTACAAGATCGAGCAATTTCCTGAAGTCAGACTTTTATTTTTTTCTTCTTTAAGAGTTAAAGATTAAATAGAAAGGCCATTTACATGATACTATCCTGTGGCTGTCCCGTACCGTCCGTCACAAAACACCCAGGAAAGCCGTACACAGCTGCCTTCCATGATGAAGAGGTTGGGGTTTGGGGAGGAGGGGGGGGGGGTGGAAAATATGTGACATGCCTTGGGTGGAGGGGGGGGGAGGGGGTGGCTGTCAGCAGCGTGATAACTCGCACGAACAAAATAATGCGAGTCATTCAGGGTAACAAACAGTTTGTTTAATAATATTTTCACACACACACAAACATATATATATATATATATATATATATATATATATATATATATATATATATATATATATATAT
>JAYMFT010259336.1:0-10792 GCA_038088735.1 Panulirus argus
ACCACTTTAACGCTCCTCAGTCAGGACGGTAGTACCACCCTGGGCGGCTGTTGTCAACAACCTACTACCTAATATGTGGACAAAGTGAAAAACCTGTCTTTTAAAATGTGCTAGGTCATAGTTATTGTGAAAGGCATGAGAAGGTACACAGTTCCAAAGCTTTCAGGAGTAAGAAAAGAAACGGTTATCAAAATGGCCCATCCCTGAGTTGCCAATGGCCACACAGTAATCATATGACGCAGCAGCCTGCCAAGTACTGCAAGGTCTAGCTAGTGGTGGGGGTACACAAGCAGCCAGCTCTCGGAAGCAAAAACTAAAGTAACACCTATAGAAAAGGGAAAGTGAACCAATATCGTGGTGTGGGACAAGAGGGTCAAGTTTGGAAGTTCCTGGGAGAGTTTGTTAGTGGGATTGCTTTTGACTGAACTCTGTCATGTAAAAATGCAGAACTAGAGCCACCCCAGATATGAAAACAGTACTTCACACAAGGACGAATCAATCCTTTGTATAAATGGAGCAACTGTTCAGAAGAAAAGAAGTTTTGACATCTAAACAGGACACCCAGTCTCTTAGAGGCAGACTTAGTTATTTCCACTTCATGGGGTTTCCAAAAAAGAGTGGATATTACAGTAATACCAAGTATTTTTGTTCACTGCGTCTAGAGGTAGAATTATAGAACAGGTAAAGGAGAGTTGAGAGTTTTGAGGAGCTTTTGATAGAGAGATGGGTGGAAACTGGGTCTTGGATGCATGAAACTTATCTAGATTTCATCTACCCCACTGAGATATCTTGTTCAAGTCAGAGTTTATTGAGGATGCTGTGTCAAGATGAGATGCAGATCGAGTGAGAGAAGAGGAGCAGAACTGAAGGATATGAATGAATGCAGTGTTGAGTCGCCAGTATATGAGTGCACTTGGTCCTTTGTGGAGGGGAGGAAATCTTTGGAAAAAAAAGGTGAAAAAATGTTGGGGACATGAAAACCTTGAAGGACACCACTGTTGATGGAGAAAGGGGGGAGGCTGATCCATCAACATCCACAAAGATAGAAATACCAGAGAGAAAGTATGATATGAAGGAGCAAGGTGAGGGAAGAAAACCAAAAGAGGGGAGCTTAGAGATGAGACCTTGATGCCACTATACATGATTCCCCAGAATCTTTTGAGGATGATGACCAGACAATAGTAAGATAGGACAGAATATCACCAGTGGATCTCACCTTATGAAAGCCACGCTGGTGATAAGAGCAAAGACTGTGAGTTTCGAGGTGTCTAGGGATATGGGAGTAGAGGAGGGATTCAAAGACTTTGGAATTGGTAGATATCAAAGCAACAGGACAATAGATAGAGTGGTTATTAGTAGAATGGTTACCCTTGTTAGGGATGGGACCTTTCAATGCATACTTCCAAGAAGAAGGTAAAGTGTTTTTTTTAAACAGAAACAGAACAGATGAACAAGCATAAGTGCAAGTTCAGAGGTATACCCTTTCTATACATGGGGATGGATGCCATCAGGACCATGAGCCTTGCTTGTGCCTAGAGAAAGAAGTGCTTTTTAGAGAGTCAGAAAAGAGATTATGGGAAGGGCATAGGATTAATAAGAAGAGAATCTGGGGGTGAAGGACAGTTAAAGTCATCCAAGGTGGAGTAAGAGGAGAAAAGAGAACCACAAAAAGTTGCTCTGTTTATGAGAAAGACAGCTATAGTACCGTCATAATAGAAAAGTGAAGGAAAGGTAGAGCAACAGAAGTTGTTAGAGATGCCCTTAGCTAAAGACCAGAAAGACCCATCAGTGTATAGCAGAGAGAGTTTACTGCACTTCCTTTGAAAAAAGGAATGCTTTGCCTAATGGATAATGTGCTGGCAATTATTACAGGTTGTGATAAAAGCTGAATGGGAGTATGAGGAGGGAGATTTTTTCCAAGCCCAATATGCCTGATCCCTTGCCTGAATGGCCTCAGAACAGGAACGGTTGAAGCATGGATCAGAAGAAGAGGTTGTCTTGAAGGAAGAGGAGATAAATTCTTCCATTCCTGCAAGAATAACCTCTGCTATGCGTTTGGTAGAGACAGAAGCATCACCACATAAGACACCAATTTACCCAATGAAAGTCAAAAAAGAAGTTACGAAAGTTATCCCAGTCAGCTTTGTTGAGGTGCCAGTATTTAAGCTTAGAAGGGGCTGCTGAAGGGAGAGTTTCTGTTAAAACTGATATATCTATGAGAGTGTGATCATATGAACCATCTGGGGGCAAGATTGTGTAGTTATAGCAGGATGAACTAGAAGTGAAAAATAGATCCAGAATATTAGGAGAGTGGTTACAACAGTCAGGAAGATGGGTAGGGTGGGAGAAAATTTGCTCTAAATCACTGAGAATGAAGAGTAAGAGGGCATCAATCCCTCCACTATCTTTATGGGAGGAATTCAAACATTCCCTATGGTGAACATTTGAAATCCCCAAAATAGAGGATCTTGGCTTGCAGGTGAAAGGATGACGCAGTCTTATGGCAGGAGTTTAGATAGATGATGTAAAATATATAATTTTATATAACTAGGATAGCAATAGGTAAAACAGAGGAAAAGTGTGATAGTTGGGAGACACCTTGAGTCACATAACATCAAAGCATGAGGACTCAAGGCCCTTGGGGTGTGCAACAGGTGTGTTGATGTTAAAATAAGCACAAGCATCACCTTTGAACTGGATTTATAAGTAGAGATTACAGATGGATATGAAGAAGGGACTAGTGAGAACATCATTAGACAAATGTGTCTTTGAGAGAATTAACATATTAGAAGTAATAGACGGATGGTGTTCAACAGAGGAGAGGTTACCAGAGAGACCATGAATGTTGGTAGAGTGAAGGGAAAAAGAGGAAGGTCTTACTGAGAGAGAAAGGTTGTGTAAGGGGCCAGTACTACTACTATCTGAGCCCTCCCACTTATTGGCAAAACAGCATCAGGCAGAAATCTGGAGATTCTTGGCACCCTAAGATGCCAGGGACAAGGGGCCATAGACTTGTTGGACTCTATCATGATTATGCTTAAATTTGTCATTGCACATCCTACTGTTTACTTTACGTACACCAAAATATCAATTTCTGATTATCAGTAAACTTTATCTGATTGAATCAAACATATCTTGTAATAATCAATGTCATTCAATGATAATTCTTTCATAACAGCACGGTAAAAAGTTTATGAAATTACCAGCTGCACTAGTCAGATGCAGTGTTGTCAAAAGTCTGGCAGGCACTGGCAACATTCCCTCTACTTTTACAAGAAAACCTTCTCCAGCCTAACCATGCTCAACTTTTGATGCTGAAGAGGTCAGCATTCATAAAATCCTTCTCCATCATCAAATAATTCAAGATCATCTTCCTGGTCCTCTAAATCTTGCTAATTGCTAAGTCACTCAATTTTCTTCAAAGAAAACACATGCTAATGTGCTCTTATTAACATGGCTGGAGTTGACTGGCTGTGGGGAGAAATCATTGCACACTGCCAACTCACCTCCACCAATGCACAGCTATGAAAATGAAGCGGCAAAACTCAGTGCGTACATATCCACCTAAAGGAGTTGTTCATGTAATTTAATTATCCAACTGAAGGTGTTAAGAGGTTAAGAGCCATGTAACCCAGAATTTTGGTTGAGGTATATAGTGTAGAAGTCAATTCATTGCACAGAAATGAAGGTTTTGAAGACTGAAAAGTTTTATCCTTAACGGAGTGCCCCTCAAGCCATGAGACAATCCTTGGGAATATAAAGGTTAGGATCATTCCATCCCTAATAATAATAATAATAAACTCATTTACTCACCCTTTTTGGTTGATCCTTGGATCACCAAAGGCATTCACTTTGCTAACTGGTTCACTTTCAGCCAACCAATGACCACCACCAGGCTGATATCACTGACCCACCTGCCCCTGGCCATTCATAACTCACAATTCACAGACTGACATAAAGACAATTTGGTTTATTTTGGTAAAACTACATGGTTGAGGATGCTAGATACATAGGGCACATGTTTACAATAATCAATAAAAAAAATCAAAAGGGTCATTTTCCATAACAAAGGACAAGCTGGTTTGTAATAAACACAAAAATCACTATTATTTACACTATCTTTATATGTCCAACACTTTCTTTTTTGTTGTCACAATGTCACAGACCACTAAAGTTAAACAGTACTGTCATGTATGGGGTACACAGCCTTTTTGGACGTGCTCCACATCCAAATGGTTAGGGTCGGTAACTGCCATGTGTTGTCCTTGTGCTCATCTCACAGCATCGAGGAGGTAGGAGGTCTCTGTGCCTATCATCAATGAGTAGTCCCTTTGTCCCTTCATGAACTACAAGATCAGTCCCTCCCTCCTTTGTGACTATGTCTGTAAGGAGGACTCTGCGAGGGCTTCTTGATAACTTTTTATACCCTCAGCAGATCTTCGTAGCTCTCCTTTGCACCTTCTCAATCAACTGACACTTGTGAGCAGAGAGCCCAGCATGAAACAGTGGGCAGCAATACTCATGGGTAGGTCATATGTAAGTTATGTATGTTCTGACGAGTTGATTGGAAGGGGCATTGTATTTCTTCGGCATGTGTAGCATATAGAGAAACTGGGATGCTCGAGATGTGATGTTACTTGTGTGTTCAGCCCATGTCAGGTCAGAATTTATGGTGACTCCTAACAGTTTACAACTGTTTACCACTGGGATGCTGGTGTCCCCTATGGTTAAACTTGGTAAAACTAGTAGTTTTTTTAGTTTTTGTCACGTGCATTACTAGGTGCTTACTAATGTTTAGTGACATGTTACTTGCTGATGCCCATGTATATAGCTTTTCATGTTTCATAGATGGTAAAGTCATCTAAGTACTTCAGGCATTTTTCTGTGTGTTGTGCAGCTCCACTGATCATTGCCAAAAATGCAATAGGACCACAGAAAGTTCCTTGAGGGGCCCCACAGGAGGTATATCTTATACTATTTATGTGTCCAGAGGGGATACGTACTCTTTGGGAGCAGTTTTGAAGAAATCCAATAAATCGTCTAGCTAGGGAGATCCTTAATCCTAGCTCTAAGAGGCAACGTACAACGATGGCATGATCAATTAAATTGAAGCCTTTGCTACAATCATACATAATGAGAAAGTTTTCCCTGGTCTGTCAAGATCAGTCAGCATTTCGTGAACAAGGCGCACAAGATAGTAGGTCGTGGAGGAGTTCTTTATGTTCCCATATTGCCTAGGGTTAAAATGAGGCTTGACATCAGACATTATTTTTGGGACAACTAAGCTATCTAAAACCCTAGCAAAGGATGGGGTCAGGCTCACTGGTCTGATATTATGAAGAGAGGAAAATTTGTTTTTTTTAAGTATTGGTACTACTGTTGCATGACACCAGATGGTCGGAGTATAGCCATCTATGATGGATCTGTTATACAGTTCTGTAAGAGGAACATTCAGTTCAAAGGCGAACTCTCTGATAAGTCAAATGGGTAATTTGTTACGGAGTATTGACATATCTGTCCTGTGTTTGGCCAGAAATATGGCGACATCTCAAGGTTGGAGTAACAAAGTGTTTGCTTCTGCTGGCAGGTAAATGAACAAAGATTCAGTATCAAGAGGGGCAATGCGATTGCACACTTTAGAAATGTGTGCATTAATTTTTTTCTGCTAATGCTTCATCATCTAACACCTCTGACTGATCACTTTTCCAGGGTTTTGGTTTACAATTTGTAGGGGATGACACTTCTCTGTAACTAGATCCACAACCATTGTTACACAGGTTTTTAACCCAACATCAATACTATTTTCCTTCTGCTGTCTTAATCTCATTACTGACGCAATCTTAGTTTCAGCAGTCATTGGTGATGACCGTGTGTGTAAGCCCTGTTACGCTTCCTGAGGAGGGTCTTGATTTGTACTATCATCTAGCCCAGGTTACTACCATGAAGTCACTACAGGGAAGCATCTCTCAAAAGTTTTACTAAGTTTGTCCTTCAAGCTTTGAGTAGCAGCATCAAAGTCAGTCACAGAGGTCACATTCGCCAAATCTTGTGCAACTATCCATATACCAACTACCCAGTCAGATGAGTCATGTAATTATCAGACAACTTTCGCACGGGCCGTGGCATGCCTTTGACTACCAAGTTGCCAAATAACCACACTGTGACCTGAAATGCCAAATGGGGGTAGTATCTGAGGTGGCATATGGCAGAGGATGTCTGTTACTATTCTATCCAATATGGCAATGCATCTGGAAGGCTGACCCACATTTGTTATACATACTGAATCAAAGTCAAACTCTGACTCACATTTGTTATACATACTGAATCAAAGTCAAACTCTGAGTTTAAGTCACCTATTATACCAACACGGACATCGGGTCTACGGTTTTGTATCAGATACACTGTGTCTACATGATGTTCTAAAAATAACTGCCTCCTAGCAGTGCTGACATCAGGTGGTATGTAAACATTTGCTGCGAGTGCACAATGTGCTTGGCTTGGATTAAGGGGACACCAAATACCTCCAATTCATCAGGTACTTGAATCTCCAAGGAACACACTACCGAAGATCTTCCTGTATGTAGAACTTCAATCCACCTTCACTCTCTCTTTCAGTTACTGCAAGATTATGATCAAAATTTGAAGAGTCCAACTTCTCATTGGGTATCAGGCTGTGCAGTTTAGTCTCAATCACTGCTGCGATGCCAACCCTGTGCTGTGAGAGTAAGACCTGAAGTCCATCAAGTTATGTGTTGGTGAGCATCCCGTTAACATTTGATGCCACATACACTTCTGGTGGCTGCGTTGGTCAAACCTGCCCTTCTCTAGAGGTCAGCATCCACACCAGCAGACTGCAGCAGGGATATGGTGTCAGCATCCGAGAGTTGGCATCTCTACAGGAGATCTGTACTGCTTGTTTCCCTCTCCTCTGCCACTATTTTCATGGCTTTAGAGTAGCAGGCACCTCTCCGACCTCGTGCATAAAGGTCATGGCAACAAGTAGAGCAATTATGCCAGTAGTGTTATACTGGTTGTTTGGGGCGCACATGATTTGTTCCCTAACTGACAAGAGTTCTTCATGTGTGTTTGCAAACATGACAACCTCTAGCTAGCTATACATTTTAGATGTGAAATAAGTCATTTTAAAAAAAGGTGTAATCAAAACAGAATTCAGCTATTGGTAAGGGCATGTGGTGTTATCAATATCACAAACAATACTACCAGTGAAAAAAAGAAAAAAAAAATAAATAAATAAAAAATCTCTAATACAAAACTAACAGACGACACAGCAACACTGGAACATAACAATGCATCAGTTACTGGTCAAGAATTATAGACACTACAAAACCACATACTTCTGGAGATGTCTGGGGTTCCTATGTACTCCCTTACAATTGTATAACAAAGCACAAGGTTGTATTCCTACTTTGAACACACTAAAGTTAAAAAAATTCACAAGAGCACCCTAGCTACATGGGGGCAGCTACAGCATTGCCACACACCACCATGGTGCCCAACCAAAGTGATCATACAAGGTAGGACACAAATCTTTATTTTGGAGGACAGCAATCCCAACTACTCCATCCGCATTTCCCACACTTCATATCGTACAAGCATTTCATCACTTTTCACCAAACCACCTGCCATGAAAATTTTGCTTTCTATATTTACATGATCCAAACAACCCCACATCTGCCAGCCTACTATTAAACACATATGACACTCCCCCAAAATACTTACTCCATCTCCTCTGCCTTCCCTGTTACCACTTCTCATTTGCTTGCTTCACTGATGCTTTCATTTGTTCTCTTGTACTCCTCACAGTATTCATCTCACTTAAAAATTCAAAACATTTTCTTGTTCTCCCTTAAGTTTGCCAATACTCTATCACTCTAACTTTCAGACTCCCTCTCTTTCAGCTCCTGCATTGCACCTTCCTCTTGATGTTCTGCCTATTTCTGAAGGGCCCCACCCTGGTCTGGGTGGTTACCAGGCTGGCAGTGCACAATAATTTCTCTCCACTGTCTGTCACCTTGCAGCTATGTCAAAGAGAGCACATTCCTGCTAGTATTCTTAGAATGAAATTAAGTGACATTTGCTAGATTAAGAGGACCAGGCAAATGACCCTGAATTACTTGACAATGATCTGTCTTTTAATCACATGGAGAGTGATTCTATGGACAATGACTCTTCCACTGATAGTGACAAAGATGAGGCAGGAGAAGGCATTCCTAGTATATGTGGAGCCAGTGAAGCCAGTGTTGCCACCAGTCACCCCTTGACACTACATGATTTTGCCAGCACTGTGTGTTCTGCATAGCTGGTGATTTTACGCTGCATTATTTCATTCATGACTGGTCTAGCAGTGGTATTTCAACTAATGCAGTAATTTATGAACAAAGTAAAGACATGGACTAAATCTTAAAGTTTTTAGATGATATAATCATGAATCTAATACAGGCAGAAACAAACAAAGAGTATAAATACAAGAAGTACACAATAAAAGTGAATTCACCTTCCCAGTTCGCTAGGTGGAAAGATGTAACACTGAATAATCTGTATCTTTTTCTTGAACTGTGTATGCTCATGCCCCAAGATGAAAAACAGGATTTGAATATTGATACAAAATCCCTTTATTCAGATACCAGTCTTTACAAAGGTGATGCCAAAAAATGAATGTGGGCAAACAAATCAAACATGTGTCCTGTGTCACCACAGGTGCCAGCTTCACAAATTTTTAGAATTTTGTTGTTACCAAAAAAATCAATTCTAAATTGCACTGATCTATCTATCTATCCAGATCTCTCACAACCATTCCCTTTAGGAACTCCCTAAAGATGGTGGCCACTACAGATGAATCTCCAAAACTGTTGAACTTCTGTGCTGCTTCTTAGCCTATAGTGCCTCACCCTCAACAGGCTAATGGCAGTGGGCAACTCTAGCAAAATTTTCAAAGGATCTTACTTATTGTTCCTACCTACCACTTCTAACTAATGTGTCTACCTTCCAACCTACTGCTTCTAACTAATGGTCCTACTATTTCTACTTAATGTTTCTCATGCTCCTACCTACTGCTTCTATATATTGCTCCTACCATTTTACAAAAAGGCAGGGCTAGTGCATACCGCTCACCATAGGAACTCTAGAGTAACAAGGAATGAGCTGTGTGAGTTAAGTGTTGTCAAGTGTTATATGTGACAAGGAGAGATTGTATGTTTGAGGACAAAATGCCAGCAGTCCATGAGTGGGTGAAGCATACAAAAAAAGACAGCTAATTGGGTCAAGGAAGTGCAATTAGACACCTACTGAAGTGCTGGCTCTTTACACAGCCATCACTGACCCTGTCAATATCCTGGCAAGTAATACTGGTAACATACCTCACTGGTTGGTGGCTGCCTACCAACTACTACCTACTATCGCATTGATTGTAACAAAAAAAAAGATTCCAATATAAATAAATAAATAACAATAGGTAGTACTCAAATTTACAAGAGATAAATAAACAACAGAACACACATGTTGGTAACTCATTTGATGCTCTGGCATCACTCCTGCACTCTTTAGCACTTTGAGCTGACTCAACAACAAAACTTCTGCACATTACCAGAATCACAGCAGCAGACAAAATATTTATCTAAAGTGACTTACTTCATATGAATATCTTTGAAACTGTAAAGTTGAGTACATTTTTTCATACAACTTGAAAAACGAAATCTCTGTGTAAGTGAGGAAAACTAACTATAAGACGATAAGGGGTTAAGGTATAACATTGCTGAGCACTTTTATCCATGACTAGAGCCTTCAACATATAATATAGCACTCAACTTGCATGTCCACACCTGATTGATCTCGTGCATGTAGGCATCATCTTGTGGTAATGGAAAGTGCTGTGCGTACACTAAATGTCTTGGGGGCCGCTGTTTACCTTCCCCTACAAGTTCTCCTCTCCCGCCTGTCCCAGATTCTTCAAGGCTGGTGTTGACTGTTATCTTCTGAAGAATCTTCCCAAGATCATCATCTATGTTATCTGTTCCATCCTTCAGCAAAGAATTTTAAAGATGTGAATATCTGCTATTTGATTCTGTTTACAATAGAAAAACTCTAATATTTATATATTACATTTTGGTTAAATATACCATTTCAACCATTTCTGTAACCTAAATGAGTAAATATATTTTTTCAAATGTTAGCAATTTTCTAAGTCAGCAAGGTATGGCAAAGAGCAGAAGAAATGGCCTCAGTCTCTCACATCCACTCTCTAGCTGTCTTGTATAATGCATCAAAACCACTACCACCTACTAACAGTCATCCCCCACAAACCTTTCTATCATTTCCCCCAATTGTTTCATATGTCATAGTTGTGCCCACTGACAGTATGCCATCCCCTGAAACCACAAAGTTCCAACTAACTCTATCCTTTGTACACCTTGCACCCTAGTGAAAGTTCAAGCTCCAAGCCCTCAAAACATCTTTCACTCCATCCTTCCACCTCCTCCTTAGTTTCTCCCTTCTACTTGTTCCCTACACTTCTGGCATGTATATCCTCTTAGTCATCCTTTCCTCACTCATCCCCTCCATATGTCCAAACAATATCACTAGATCTTGAGCTCTCACATACATACTCCTCTTACTACAACACCCCTCCCTTACCCTATTAATGAACCCTTCTTACACCACATACAATCCTCAAATATCTTGTTTCCAATATATTCACCTTATTTATTTATATTTATTATACTTGATCGCTGTTTCCCGCGTCAGCGAGGTAGCGCCAGGAAACAGACGAAGAAAA
>JAYMFT010259347.1:0-10792 GCA_038088735.1 Panulirus argus
CCTTATGCATGTTCCATCTCGTTACTCTGCCTTAATCAGGTTCCATCTCGTTATTCTGCCTTATGTATGTTCCATCTCGTTACTTTGCCTTATGAATGTTCCATCTCGCTACTCCGCTTTATGCATGTTCCATCTCTTTATTCTGCCTTATGCGTGTTCCATATTGCTACTCTGCCTTAAAAATGTTCCATCTTGTTACTCTGCCTTATGCATGTTCCATCTCGTGTCTCTGCCTTAATCAGGTTCCATCTCGTTATTCTGCCTTATGCATGTTCCATCTTGCTACTCTGCCTTATGAATGTTCCAACTTGTTACTCTGCCTTATGCATGTTCCATCTCGTTACTCTGCCTTAATCAGGTTCCATCTCGTTATTCTGCCTTATGTATGTTCCATCTTGTTACTCTGCTTTATGCATCTTCCATCTCGCTACTTTGCCTTATGCATGTTCCATCTCGTTACTCTGCCTTAAGCATGTTCCATCTCGTTACTCTGCTTTATGCATGTTCCATCATGTTACTCTGCTTTATGCATTTTCCATCTCGTTACTTTGCCTTATGAATGTTCCCTCTTGTTACTCTGCCTTATGCATATGCCTTATGAATGTTCCATCTCGTTACTCTACCTTATGAATATTCCATCTTGTTACTCTTCCTTATGCATGTTCCATCTCATTACTTTGCTTTATAGATGTTACATCTCGTTTTTCTGCCTTATGAATGTTCCATCTCGCTTCTCTGCCTTATGCATGTTCCATCTCGGTCCTTTGCCTTATGAATATTCCATCTCGTTACTCAGCCATATGCATGTTCCATATCGTTACTCTGCCTTTTGCACGTTCCATCACGTTACTCTGCCTTATGTATGTTCCATCTCGTTACTCAGCCTTATACATGTTCCATCTCGTTACTCAGCCTTTCGCATGTTTCATCTCGTTACTCACCCTTATGTATGTTCCATCTCGTTACTCATCCTTATGCTGGTTTCACCTCGTTACTCAGCCTTATTTGCTAGTTTCACTTGCTTATTCACTCACCCGGTTCACGTCGTTACTCAGTTGTTGCGTAACATTATGCAAGTTTGATCTTGTTTGTTTCACTTTCCATCCCGTACACCAGTTTCACCATTTTACTCAGACGCTGCTCGCTTCACTTTCTTAACCAGCCAAACGCTAGTTTCTTTTTCTTTTCCCGCATGCTGGTGTCATCTTGGTACGAAGCCTGCTACAAGTTTTACTCTCTTGCTCAGGCGTATGCTAGTTTCAGTTTCTTACCTAGTCTTGTGCTAGTTTCATCTTGTTACTAAACATTATGCTAGTTTTGCCATGTTACTAAGCCGTTTCACTTTTTCGCTCAGCCGTATAGTAGTTTCGCCTTATTCCTCGTCCGTGTACGAGTTTCATCTCGTTAATCAGCCGAGTTATTCGCCGTGCATGTAATGCAAGGTGATTTATCTTTTCAATATCTGTACACTGTACAGTGTACATTGTTTACTGATCATAATGTGTGTACTTTTCCCCAGGGGATCGCGATATTCTGTACACGTGTAATGTGTAGTTCCTTTGGTAATGAGACCAGTACCCTGTGGGTCCCTGGGTCATCTCGGGGCCACCGCCCACATGACGCCTTCACTCCCCAAATGATCTCCAGCTGGCCGACCGAGATTAACGCTTGGCTTCGCTGCCGCCCTGGTGCAGTGTTTAGATCCTGGTCGGTCAGTTTCAGACTGCTGGAAACCCCCGGACCGGGGGGGCAGGTACCTTTTTGGGGTAGTGTACACTCTGTGTACTTTTCTCCACCTTAGCCATGTTCCCTTCACTCGTGCTGTCAACGAATTGCTTTGTCTTCGGGTATTAAGGCGAATTATATACTCTAGCCTGAGCCAAGCACCCAGTTTATTGACCCAATCCCTAGTGGCGGATGAACAGCTAGGTTGACTGTGGACCCACTACCGCAAGCAGAATTCGAACCTGTATGCTGAAGCCCAGGCGGCCCGGGAATGCATCACGATCAGCAACGCTAACCGATGCTACCATATATTTGCTAACAAATTATTATATCTGCAATATTACATAAGCTCTTGCTCAGCTAACAATTGTCTGCATTTCCTTTGTTACAGTAGCTGTTCACGAGCAGAGTAGCTTAAAGCTAACAGATGATATAGTTTCTCTGTTACATTGGCTGTTGTCCAGCTAAGTGTCCTAAAGCTCACAACTTATCATAATTCTGCTGGACAAAGAAGGTAGTAGACTGACTAACACGCAACAGACGCCGTAAGAAACAGTTAGGCAACAGAGATGGGCCGCTCACGGTGTAGGCGCCATGGGAATTACCTTGGCCGTAACGTAACAGTCTCACCGTCCTGCTGAAGGGTCGTACCGTCGTGCGTAGCGGTCGCACCGTACTGCTCAGCGGCTGTACCGTCGTGTTCAAGGGACCTGACCATCGTGTCGAGAGGCCAACATCAGGCTGGCCTCAAGAGGCATAACAGAAGCTGAGGGCTGGAAGCGGCTGTGGTCCGAAACATCAGAAGTCAGCAGGACCCCAGACAGGTTCAGAGCCGCTGTAACGCTCGACCTCCCATCATGGAGTCCATCACACACGGCTTCACCTCTGGGAACGACCTCCAGGCGACTAGTACAAGTCTTTTTGTATATTATTATTATGTAATTAATTTATTACCACCCAGGGGGTCACAAGCCTACGATTTCCAAGACCATCCTACCAGACGCTGTGTAGATGGGCGCTCATGTCTCGCGGGACCCGAGATACAGAGACATTTGAGGCAGGTTCTGTATCGCGGGACTCAGCACCCACCAGAGCCCGGGTAGCTTACGAGAATTACGTCTAGGTTATTATGAAGAAGTTGGTGGTGATTCTTCCTGTGGTGAAATGTCTCTGACAATGGGACAGTTTAGGCAGTAGTGTTGAAGGGTTAGTTAGCGTTGGGGCATTTGCAGAGTTTGCAGGAAGATAAGTGTGGGTCGTCATCCCCCGCCTGAGAGACTTGCCACATGATGTCCACGTCGACCACGCGTGTATGGGTAAGGTAGAAAGTGATGATAATGTTGGATGGATTTACTCTCGCCCCGTGCATTAAACCCAGCCGTGGGTTGTAGGGAGAAGAGCGGCTGAACGTATCCTCTTTCGGTAACAGAGGAGGGAGGGAGGAAGGGTGTGGCCCCAGTGTGAGGAAGGGCCAGTCCGCAGGCATTCTTAGCCAGAGGGTTAACAGTGCCTCTGTTTGTTAGTCCGACGTAAGATGGAATGCACGAGAAATGCATGACGAGAATCCTCAAGGGCTAGAGCTGACAGTCGCAACGGACATTGAATTTAAGGCAGGCATCTAGGTTTAGGGTAGGAGAGGGCCTGAAGGCCAGATTGAGAGCCAAGTATCATCACAGCGTTTGATCTTCTCTGAGGGAAGAGATCAGCAGCTTGGGAAGTTTACGGCCGACCCAGCCTCCTGCTGGCCGGTCCACGACCAGTGAGAAAAGAGCTCGGCCCGCGCTTCCGTCTGCCTTAAGAGACTGATGAGGCGTCTCTGTCTGTGGTCTCCAGAGGTTAATGTTTCTGAAGGCAAGGCGGTTTCCGCCCTTGAGGTGTGAGTCAAGGAGACTGCTGGACTGGGTATGGATGGAGGACAGCGATCCTTCTCTGCTACGGGCACGACAGTGTCGAGGTTCTGAAGTACAGAACAAACAATTTTAACGAGGGTAAGACCGCTTGGCCGAAGTAGAGGCCCGACGTGCATTTGGGTTAAGGAAGGTGCTGATGACATAAGCATATGGGGTGAGGGGCAAGGTGGGGAAGGTGAAGATGTTTGACACTCAAGTAGGAGACAATAGCATATATTCTTTCAACACAGGGAGTAAGATTGAGTTCAGTTTGTGTGTTGACTCTGTTGGAGGTGGGGCCGGCCAGGATAAATCTCAAGACTGTTTTGAAACTTTTCAGGCGGATCTAGGGATGTCCTGGGGAACTGACACAGAGCAGGGTAGACACCGAATGTAAATAGTTCTGGCTAAGGGGGTGGATATCCCGGCAGCGCTGTTGGGGAGCCACATGAGAGAGATTAGGCGCTGTTGCAGGCGATGTAAGAGGCCAGCGGACGATGGGATGAACGCGTTGTCGTACAGGTGTGGCCGGAGTAACCCGCACACGTGCACCCAGGTAAACTATGCTGCGTACACACGGGGATAACACTGTCTCCCATAATGAATTCTGGTAGCGTCCCCGGGTTGCGGGGAGAGAAGATCCTGCTATTGCCTGGGGAGATGATGTGACCGTGAGCCGAGGACGACGCGGAGAATGACTTGAGAAGTCACTGAAGATCCCTCGGCGAGCCAGAGTGAATGCAGATCTGTGTAACAGGCAGCTGTGGTACCAGGGACGTCATGGAGGATAGGGGTTAGGTGGTGCAGGAGAACGTGAGAAGGACAAGGGGCTGAGAACCCTGTCGTGTGGAGTGCCAAGGTCGTGTCCTGGGTAGAGCTGCAGGTGTGTTACTTCAAAATGACATGCTGAAATTCATCAAGGCATCTCTTTAGGAATTCCACTCATAACTTCAGTTTGTGGGCCTTGATTAACGATGTGGAGAGAGCAGTAACGAAGGAGGAAAATATAAACAACTTGACAAGGATTCCTTGTGTGCCCTAGGTTATGGTATAAGTTTTGTTTGCTCAGACAAAGAAGTTAACTGTGTTGATGTTGCAAGATCGTTTTGTAATTTGGAAAAGTATAGTAAATTATATAACGATGAAGTGAACATTTGTAAAGGTGTAGTGTATGCCGGTTTGTCAAAACCAACTGCTCCAAAGTGTCCAAAAAGATTCATCAGTGCTATTAACAATTTAAAGAAAGATAATGAACTCATATAACTAAAGCAGATAAGGCTAACACAGTCTTGATTATGGACAAAGTTGCATATTTGTCAAAAATTAATGATCTTTTATGTGATGATATAAACTTTTAACTAGGTAGAAATTCCTTAGACATTGTTAATTCACACTTTGATAAAGAACTGAAGTTGTTGTTGAAAGGTTTTCATCATTGTCCCCTTCATTACTATCCAGTAAGACCCATAGTGAGTTCAGTGGGCTCAGTCACATATAAGTTATCAAAATGGTTAGTTTCTCTATTAAGCCCACTTGTTGGTATTATGTCAAAATCTAATATCATGAACAATATAGATTTAGTTAACAAGCTTAATGATATCCAGGTTGATTTTGATTTCAAACTTGTAAGTTTTGATGTGTTATCTTTGTTTACTAAAGTTCCAGTTAATGACCTCTTAGAATATCTGTTTGATGCCTTGGGTAATCTTAATTTACCTGTTTCAAATTCTGTGTTTCTTGAACAGATAAAATTGTGTATAAAAGACTGTATATTTCAGTTTAATGGAGAATATTATGCTCAGAAATTATGGCGTTGGGTAACCCTCTGTTACCAGTATTAAGTAATCTATACTTGGAATTCTTTTAAACAAAATTCCTAAGGGATGTTCTTTTTGTTTGGCCAACAAGCAATTTAATAACTTCTGTCAAATAATAACTTCTATCAAATTTAATGTGAAAGTGGAAAATGATTGTATGTTGCCATTTTTAGATTGCATGATCCAAAGTGTTTTGGCATATACAGAAAATCCACCAATGTTTGTTTTTCATTATTATTCAGCTCAACATGACAGAGTTAAACAATCATCATTCCAATCTATGTTGTTTAGGGTATTATGTATATGTAGTTCAGAATTTATTGATTATGAGCTTGAGAATATATATTCCATTGGATCCAACTTAAAGTATCCTAGATCAGTCTCTTAAGTTGGTAAAGAAATCATTTAACAGAGTTAACCCCAAACCTACGCTTGATACCAAGAATCTTTTAGTTCTCCCATTTAGTGATAATTTTACGTTACTCCCCATGTTGCTTAGATTCTATACTGTAAATGTAGCATTCAGCAATAACAGTACTGTAAAGAATATCTTAATCAAAAACTCCCCAGAAAATTCTGCGGGTTGTGTATACTGTATACCTTATAAAAGCTGTAATGTGTTTTATATTGATCAGACTGGTAAGGATCTCTATGTTAGATTTAAGCAACATGATTATAGTATACGAACAGGACGAGAATCAAATGCTTTGCTTAATCATGTTAAAAATTGTGACCATTGCACTGAATGGAGTAATGCTAATTCAGTTGCAATCTAACTCCTTGACCAAGAGAAATATCATTGATTCGTTTCTTATTGAATACACAAAGAACAGTAACATAAATATTAATGAAGTTCTATACAAATTGGATAGCTTTATAGTAGGCAAAATTTATAAACGGTTCCATGTCCTGTCCACATGATGAAATCGTATGACAGGCACGATGCCAGACCAAAACACCACAAAACGGAAACACTTTTGTACCAACGGTGTCTTAGCTCCGCCTCTTCTTTGTATGTCAAGTGACTGCTCCACGTTTCTCTTATTCTTGTATCTCCCCTGACGATGTGATCATATCACGAAAGTGCACCTGGGAACTTATCGTGTTTCATTTTCCTTTTGGTTATCAGCATATATATATATATATATATATATATATATATATAGGGAGTGTGGTAGTGATGTTCCTCTTCCTTGTCGTTGGTCGTCGCCATCACTGTACTCCATCATTGTCTGCTAGACTGTTTTACTCCATCATTGTCTGCTGGAATCGGATAACATTTATGTATTTAACAGTAGTGAGATATATATTTAACGATAGCAGGATAACATTTATATATTTAATGATAGTGGGATGATATGTATACATAAAACTTGAGTGACAACATTTAGGTTGTAAATGTTTATGACAGTACGTTTGATTATTCATTCCCCCCCCCCTCGTCCCTTCCTGCCAACAGCATTTGCAGACAGGTGTGAATATATGCGTTGCAGAATATTGCTGCTTAAAAGGTTTCTTGTTTGTACACTGTCAGTGTTTCATTATAATTTGTTGACGTATTGATATATTTCTGGTGTGAAGCCTTCACCGTATATTTGTTGATGGACGGACGTGCCATGAAACATTTTTATTCCGTAAAGTTTTGCTCGAGTCCTGTGATGTTCTGCAGCAGTGTTGCAGAACTGAGGTTGCAGAGACTAACCGCTGACTGTGGATCGCTCGGCTGAGTTCACACACCTGGATAGGGCAGTCGGCCCACAGCCAGTCCCAGCCGATCATCCTTCCACTCGTTGAGGGAGGGGGGAGGGGGTTGGTCGGTGATTGGGTAATTGATTTAGATTTGGTTTATGATTAGGGCATGTGATTAGCTCTGACATGAGGCTGGGTATGACTGGGGCATGTAATTAAGGAGGTTGGAGTGTGATTGGGGCATGTGACTTCTCTCGTTATGTCGGCTCTGATTACATCATGGTTTCGAACCACTGATTCAGGAAAGTGTCTTTGCCTCTTGCCGGGCAGCAGTGCAGACACCGGGGCCCAACAGGTGTAAGCTGGCCGACCCGTGGTGGGCGGGGGTGTTCACTGTCGTAACTTGGGCGGCGGGTGTTAACAAACTGATGGGACAGCGAGGTCTAGGTCAGCGAGCTGGAGATATTGTCTGCCACGTTGATTGGTCAGAACAGATGAACTCTGACCCTCGAGCCCGCCGGGGTGACCCTTGAGCACGATGGAACGACCCTTGTGATTCGACCTGACTCTTTAAGGTTCGGAGAAGAAGGTCAGAGGGGATGTGGACTTGACCTCTGACCCGAACACTTTTAAGGTCCAAGGTCATCATCATACCCAAGTGTGGTCGCCGTCGTGCTCAGGTGTCGTCCCGTCGTCCACAAGGCACAGGTGACGCAGTGAATCCGTCGCCTCGGATCACTGTGACGCGCCTCCGGTGCTTGTGGCCCAGCCGGCACTTCCACGCCTGCTGCCTTTGGTGTACCATTCATCCCTGAGAGAGAGAGAGAGAGAGAGAGAGAGAGAGAGAGAGATGTGAGTGAAGCATGTAAGCAAAGCAAACAGTCGATACCTACCTGTTATCGATTGGAAATAACGTTAAGTCTCGAATCGCTTCGAAACGTCACGAAGCTTTGAATGTTACTAACTTCGTCGCCCGTTTAAACAGAAGTGATACAGCGAAGAAGGATTTCGTAGAGCCAGAAGATAAGGAATTATAGATAAGACATTGCGTCACGTGCTAAGGAGAGCGAGAATGGAGAATTCCTCTATCAAGGAATAAAGTATTAAAACTGAAACTGAAACTGAACGGAGAGATTCGTAAGACCAGAAAGTGCGAAGTAAACGAATGTGAATTTAACAGTTTGATATGTAACGATTCGCAGTAGAAATGTATAAGATCATAAGACTACAGATTCATTGCTATAGGAAGGTGCGTTGACCCTCCTCGTGTACAAGTGTTGCGTCAGACAGACAGACGCGCACGGACGCATCTGGCTGATAAGACTCCTTGACGAGGGGCGTCGCAACCTCTCCCCCCCCCCACACACACACAGGTATATACTCGGTCAGTGGGATGGCGACACGTGCGCCGGTGGAGGGTGCACGTGCATGCCTCCAGAGTGACTTGTGTCCTTTCCCATTATCACGTCTGCGGCCCGTTATACGCCTTGAGCGCGAAGGTGCGAGCCCTAAAGGCTCAGGCCCTCCTGCCGCAAGGGTCGTACCGTCGTGCCCAAGGAACTGACGTGAGATATTTAAGAACAGACGAGAGTAAGCTCCCCTCAAGAGATTACCTCCCCCAGGAGTCATTAAACTCCCCCTCCACCCCCTACGAGGGACGTTTCCCACGGGACACTGGCTGCCCGACTCTCCCCCCCCCCTCGTCCCCACGGTAGCCCCCAGCGTACCCGTATTGGGTCGGGGGCTGTGGCCGGGGGCGCTATGGGCACAGCGAGGTGGGGGCCATGTTCCTCCGGTGCCTTCAGTATACAAAGTGATCAGGTCGAAGGTCACGCCGAGTCGTACCGTCCTGCTCAAGGACCGTGCCGTCTTCCTCAAGGACCGTACCGTCTTGCTCAAGAATCGTACCGTCTTGCTCAAGAATCGTACCGTCTTGCTCAAGAATCGTACCGTCTTGCTCAAGAATCGTACCGTCTTGATTAAGGACCGTACCGTCTTGCTCAAGAATCGTACCGTCTTCCTCAAGGACCGTACCGTCTTGCTCAAGGATCGCACCGTCTTGCTCAAGGCCTTAACATCCCAGACCGTATTTATGTTACTGGAACATTACTCATGCGGTGCTTAAGAGTGGATATTAGATTACTAAACACTTAACAGTAATAAGTACAACTACAGTCTTAAGTAATGAACACTTCGATCGAGTGAACGCGAGAGGATCGAGCAACCAGAATCGTAATCCAGCCACAAGTTGGATCAAGAGGTGGCGTCTCCCGCCCTGCTGGAACAGCCAGGATCTGGCGTTCGTTCTCCCACAAATTTTTGAACGTAATGTTTACTGAACTGATGTACAAAAGACAGTGTATTTCAATTTCATTGAGAATATTATGCTCAGAAATTGGTATAGCGGTGGGTAATCCTCTTTCACCAGTATTAAGTCATCTTTACTTGGAATTCTTTGAAACAAAATTACTAGGGAGATCTTACCCTCTAAGGCAATTTAGTTTAGGTATGTAGCTGATGTTCTTTGTGTTTGGCCAACAAACGAAGATATACACACATTTCTTCCTTTACTTAAAAATTTAGTACCTTCTATCAAATTTACTTAGGAAGTGGAAAATAAATGTATATCATCAATTTTAGATTGCATGATCCATGGGGATAGAAACATATTTAAGTTTAGCTTATACAGAAAACCCGTCAATGTTTGTTCTTATATTCATAATTACTGAGCTCAACATGACAAAGTTAAACAATCATCATTCCAGTCGGTGTTCCTCGGGCATTACGGATATGCGGTCCGGAATTTATTGATGATAAGTTAGAAAAGATATATTCTATTGGATCCAGTTTAAAGTATCCTAGATCTTTCATTGATAAACCCCTTAGGTTGGCAAAGAAATCAGTTTATAGATTTAAACCCAAACCCCCTCTTGGTACCAAGAATATTTTAGTTCTCCCGTTTAGTGATAATTTCGCGTTACTTTTCAGTTTGCTTAAATCCTTTAATGTAAATGTAGCCTTCAACAATAGCAATACTATAAAGAATATCTTAATCAGGAACTTGTCAGAAAACTCTGCGGGCTGTGTTTACAGAATCACTTGTAAAAGCTGTAATATGATTTATGTTAGGGTAGACTGGTAAGGATCTTTGTTGGATTTAAGCAACATAAATATAGTATAAGAGCAGAACAGAAATCAGATGCTTTGTTTAATCATGTTAAAAATCTTTAACTGTAACTCCTATACCAAGAAAATATCATTGAATCTTCTCTTATTAGATAAACAAAGAATTATAACATTAATATTAGGGAAGGTTTATACCAAGTGGATAGCTTTGTCGTAGGCAAAATTTATAAGCTGTTCCCTTTCCTGTCCACATAATAGAAATTTTATGACAAGGATGTTGCCAGACTCGAACGCGCCAACCCGAACACCACCATCCGGTAACGCTTGTTTACCGATGGCATCTTAGCTACATCTCTTCCTTGTATATCAACTGACTGTTCTACGTCATCTATGTCACTCTTGTATCTCCCCTAACGATGTGATCATTACACGAAAGTGGACAAGGGAACTTAACGTTTTCATTTTTCTCGTTACCAGCATATATATATATATATATATATATATATATATATATATATATATATATATATATATATATATATATAT
>JAYMFT010259369.1:0-24416 GCA_038088735.1 Panulirus argus
GGGTAGGTGATACGTTGGCTTAGGAGAGGTGATGGCTTGGCTCAGTGTAGATGATGGGTTGGCTCAGGGCAGGTGATAGGTTTGCTCAGGTCTGGAAAGTATGTTGGCTCAGGGCTGGTGATGGGTTGGCTCAGGGCAGATGATGGGTTGGCTCAGAGGAGATGATGGGTTGGAGCAGGATAGGTGATGGGTTGGCTCAGGGCAGGTGATGGGTTGGCTCAGGGTAGATGATGGATTGTCTCAGGGTAGGTGATGGGTTGGCTTAAGGCAGATGATGGGTTAGCTTTGGCCTGGTGATGGGTTGGCTCAGTGTAGGTGATGGGTTGCCTCAGGGCAAGTGATAGGTTGGCTCAGGGGAGGTGATGGGTTGGAGCAGAGTAGGTGATGGGTTGGCCCAGTGCAGATGATGGGCTGGTTTTGTACAGGTGATGGGTTGGCTCAAGGTAGGTGATGAGCTGGCTCAAGGAAGGTGATAGGTTGGCTCAGGGCAGGTGATGGGTTAGCACAGGATAGATAATGGTTTGGCTCAGGGTAGGCGATGGGTTGGCTTAGGGCAGGTGACGGGTTGGCTCAGTGCAGTTGATGGGTTGGCTCAGGACAGGTGATGGGTTTGCTCAGGGTAGGCTCAGGATAGGTGATGGGTTAGCTCAAGACAGGTGATGAGTTGGCTCAGGGCAGGTGATGGGTTGGATCTGGGTAGGTGATGCGTTAGCTCAGGGCAGGTGATGGGATGGCTCAGGGCAGGTGATGGGTTTGTTCAGGGTAGGTGATGGGTTGGCTCATGGCAGGTGATGGGTTAGCTGTGGGCAGGTGATGGGTTAGGTCAGGGTAGGTGATGGTGTGGCTCAAGGTAGGTGACGGGTTAGCTCAGGTCAGGTGATGGGTCGGCTCTGGGTAGGTGATACGTTGGCTTAGGAGAGGTGATGGCTTGGCTCAGTGTAGATGTTGGGCTGGCTCAGGGCAGATGATGGGTTGGCTCAGGGGAGGTGATGGGTTGGAACAGGGTAGGTGATGGGTTGGCTCAGGGCAGGTGATGAGTTGGCTCAGGGTAGATGATGGGTTGTCTCCGGGTAGATGATGTGTTGGCTTAGGGCAGGTGATGGGTTGGCTCAAGGCAGATGATGGGTTGGCTCAAGGGAAGTGATGGGTTGGAGCAGTGTAGGTGATGGGTTTGCTCAGGGCAGATGATGGGTTGGCTCAGGGTAGATGATGGCTTGTCTCAAGGTAGGTGATTGGTTGGCTTAGGGCACGTAATGGGTTGGCTTAAGGCAGCTAATACGTTAGCTCTGAGTAGGTGATACGTTGGTTCAGGGTAGCTGATGGGTTGGCTCATGGTAGTTGATGGGTTGGCTTAGGGCAGGTGATGGGTTGGCTCAAGGCAGGTGATGGGTTGGCTCAGGACAGGTGATGGGTTGGCTCAGGGTAGGTGATGGGTTAGCTCAGGGCAGGTGATGAGTTGGCTCAAGGCTGGTGTTGGATTGGCTCAGGCAGGTGATGGGTTAGCTAAGGGTAGTTGATGGTTTGAATCAAGGTAGGTGATGGATTGGCTCAGGTCAGGCGATGGGTTGGCTCTGGGTAGGTGATACGTTGGCTTAGGAAAAGTGATGGCTTGGCTCAGTGTAGATGATGGGTTGACTCAGGGTATGTGATGGGTTGGCTCAGGGCAGGTGATGGGTTGGCTCAGGGCAGTTGATGTGTCGGCTCAGGGCTGGTGATGGGTTGGCTCAGGCAGGTGATGGGTTAGCTCAGGGTAGGTGATGGGTTGGATCAGGGCAAGTGATGAGTTGTCTCAGTGTAGATGAGAGTTGGCTCAGGGCAGGTGAGGAGTTGGCTCAGGGCAGTTGATGGGTTATTTCAGGGCAGGTGATGGGTTGGCTCAGGGCAGGTGATGGGTTGGCTCAGGGCAGGTGATGAGGTAGCTCCGGACAGGTGATGAGTTGGCTCAGGGCAGGTGATGGGTTAGATCTGGTTAGGTGATGCGTTACCTCAGGGTAGGTGAAGGGTTGGCTCAGGGCAGGTAATGGGTTCGTTGAGAGCAGGTGATGGGTTACCTCAAGGTAAGTGATGGTTTGGCTCAAGGCAGGTGATGGATTGGCTCTGGGTAGGTGATACGTTGGCTAAGGAGAGGTGATGGCTTGGCTCAGAGTAGATGATGGGTTAACTCAGGGTATGTAATGAGTTGACTCATGACAGGTGATGGGATAGTTTAGAGCAGGTGATGGGTTAGCTCAAGGTAGGTGATGGTTTGACTCAAGGTAGGTGAAGGGTTGTCTAAGGTCAGGTGATGGGTTAGCTCTGGGTTGGTGATGGGTTGTCTCAGGGCAGGTGATGGGTTGGCTCAGTGCAGATTATGAGTTGTCTCAGGGCAGGTGATGGGTTGGCTTAGGGCAGGTGAAGGGTGGGCTCAGGGTAGGTGATGGTTTGTTTCAATGAAGGTGATGGTTTACCTCGTTGTAGGTGATGGGTTAGCTCAGTGCAGGTGATGGGTTGGCTTCAGGGCAGGTGATGGGTTGGCTCATGGCAGGTGATGGGTTGGAGCAGGGTAGGTGATGGGTATGCTCAGGGTATGTGATTGGTTAGGTCAGGGGGCCAGGTTATGAGTTGGCTCAGGGCAGGTGATGAGTTGGCTCTGCATTTGTGATGGGTTAGCTCAGAGCAGGTGATAGGTTGGCCCAGGGTAGGTTATGGATTGGCTTAGGGCAGGTGAAGGGTTGGCTCAGGGTAGGTGATGGGTTAGCTCAGGGCAGAGGATGGGTTGGCTCAGGGCAGGTGATGGGTTGGCTCAGGGTGTGATGAGTTGGCTTAGGGCAGGTGATGTGTTGGCTCAAGGCAGATGATGGGTTGGCTTTGGACAGGTGATGGGTTGGCTCAGGGTAGATGATGGGTTGGCTCAGGGCAGGTGATGGGTTGGCTCAGGGCAGGTGATAGGTTGGCTCAAGGCAGATAATGGTTTTGGCTCAGGGAAGGTGATACATTGGTTCAGGGTAGGTGATACATTGGCTCAGGGTAGGTGATGGGTAGGCTCAGGGTAGGTGATTGGTTGGCTTAGGGCAGGTGACAGGCTGGCTCAAGGCAGATGAAGGGTTGGCTCAGGACAGGTGGTTGTTTGGCTTATGGTAGGTGATGGGTTGGCTTAAGGCACGTGATGGGTTGGCTCAAGGCAGGTAATGGGATGATTCAGGGCAGGTGATGTGCTGGCTCAAGGCGGATAATAGTTTGGCTCAGGGTAGGTGATACATTGGATCAGGGTAGATGATATGTTGGCTCATTGTAGATGATGGGTTGGCTCAGGGTAGGTGATGGGTTGGCTTAGGGCAGGTGATGGGTTGGCCCAAGGCAAGTGATTGGTTGGCTCAAGGCAGGTAATGGGATGGCTCAGGGCAGGTGATGGGTTGGCTCATGGCAGGTGATGGGTTAGTTGAGGGCAGGTGATGGGTTAGCTCAAGGTAGGTGATAGTTTGGCTCAAGGTAGGTGATGGGTTGGCTCAAGTCAGGTGATGGGTTGGCTCTGGATAGGTGATATGATTGGCTCAGGAGAGGTGATGACTTGGCTCAGTGTAGATGATGGGTTGACTCAGGGTATGTGATGGGTTGGCTCAGGGCAGGTGATGGGTTGGCACAGGGCAGGTGATGGGTTGGCTCAGGGTAGGTGATGAGTTGGCTCAGGGCAAGTGATGGGTTGGCTCAGGGTAGGTGATAGGCTGGCTCCAGGTATGTCATGGGTTAGTTCAAGGTAGGTGATAGGTTGGCTCAAGGCAGGTGATGGGTTGGCTCAGTGCAGGTGATGGGTTGGCTTTAGGGAGGTGATGTGTTTGCTTAGCGTAGATGTTGGTTGACACAAAGCAGGTAATAGGTTACCTTATAATAGGTTATAGGATGGCTTGGGGAAGGTGATAGGTTGGCTCAGAATAGGTGATGGGTTGGCTTAGGGTAGGAGATGGTTTGGCTTTGGGCAGGTGATGGGTTGACTCAGGATAAGTGATGTGTTGGTTCATGGAAGATGATGGGTTGGCTCAGACTAGGTGATGGGTTGGCTCAGGGCAGGTAGTTGGTTAGCTCAGGGAATTTGATGACTTGGCTGGAGGTAGATGATGAATTGGTTTAGGGCAGGTGATAGGTTGGTTCAAGGTAGGTGATGGGTTGGCTCAGTGCAGGTAATGGGTTGGTTTAGGGTAGGTGATGGGCTAGCATAGAGCAAGTGATGGGATTGCCCAGGGAATATAATGACTTGTTTTAGGGCAGGTGATGGTATGGCTCGAGACTTTGGGTTTGAGGTTATGGAAACTATGTTTTTTAGCTAGAATCATTTTTTGCCTTTGATATCCAGCCCTACCTTCTTCATTAGCCTGGACTTTGTCTCATCAGCCACTTGGGTTCAGGAGTGTCTTTACTAGTGACCACTCTAAAGAAGGAAGGTTGGTATGACTTTATTGATGACAAGGCATGAGTGACAGCTTTTTGATGATTATAGTATTATTTATGAGTAAAAAGAATTCATACAACTCTCCAGTCAAAATTTTTGCTTGCATTTAGCATGACTGTGGCATTATTTGTTGTGGGTTTATTTACTTCAATGAGCAAATCAGGTAGCATACTTAAAAAACTACATGATAGTAAGGCAGGTTATGATTCTGGCTCAAAGACATGCATTTCACAAATTCATAGACAACTTTTTGCCTTATGAGTTAAAATGTGAGTCTTCAAAGTTGACCACTGAGCTGCACGATATGGACACAGTGAACATATGTAAGGTTTTTCACCAGTGTGTGTACGAATATGAGTCTTTATATTACACTCTTGCGATGCTCGAAATGGACAGTAGGGACAGGAAAATGGCTTTTCTCCAGTATGAGTATGAATGTGTCTCATTAAATTGGTGGTCTTGTTTGTGATGTAGTCACAGTATGGGCACTTGTGCATCTTGCAGACATTCAGATTTTTTCTTGCTCTTGTGTTTCTCTCCCATCCTGTCTCCTGCACAACCTGTGGAGATGCCCATCTTAATGTTAAATAAGAGCCTAACTAATTTAGAGATGAAAAATATGTAATGAATAGAATTTGTTCTGCGATAAAAGATCATTCTATTAATTCCTGGGATATTAATACAACATATGAGTATTTACAACTGATTCCACAACAGAGAGGTATAGGCAGTTCTAGCAAGTTCTTCCTTAAGATGTTTGTAAATGTACTCAGTCAAATAATCATAATGAGATACCCTGTAAGAACAGTATCTACAAGAAAATACTTTCTCTCTGATGTTGATGTACATATGTTCCTTCAGAAGTCTTTTTTGATTAAACAAAAACAGTTGCCTGTGCTGTCTTAGCTAAAAAAAAAAAAAAAAAAAAAAAAAAATTACTGCTCATTCTTAAGCTTTCTTTTCTAAGATACATTTTTTTAGAGTTATTACTATTAATCTTCTTCCATTCACCCATGAATATGTTAGTATATGAGAACTTCAGATCTTTTCTATCATGTTTCTTGTTATTCTATTTCTGTGACCATTTGTATTACTTATCTCAAAGAACTGTTTACTCTTGACATTGTCAGCTGGATTCAAACATTCAGATGACATCTTGTCTTCATCTTTCTTCTCTCTTCCATTGTGAGCATATTGCAGGTTTTAACTGAGCTCTTTTATTTCAGTTACCATATCTGTAACCTTTCTTTATCAATCTGTGTCTTTTCAAGTAAGGTGACCAAACTAGAGATGTGTTCTCTAAATATGGTCATTTATATTCCATGAATAATATACTCTGTATGTAAATGCAAATTTGATATCAAGTGATAGAAATTGTCTCCTTAACAATTTACTTAACGTGGTATTCTGGCAATGAGCCAGGTGCTATGTCAACACCCAACCCTTTTTTCAAATAGATTCATGTTATTAATTTCCTTTAAAATTACAGTAATGCTGACGTCTACTACCACTGTGTTCCATCTTTCTTTTAATTTAATCAAACTAAATTTCAATTGTGTATAGACAAGTTCTGTAGCTTGCCTAAGTCTCTATACCAGTTGATTCAATACTGGTCATTCCTTACTTTACATGAGTTTAACTTCATCCTCAAACATACTCAAGTATAACTCCTTTCCTTTTGGTAAGTCATCTGTATGTAACAGCTCCAAGACTGACTTATGTTATGCCAACAGTCGCTCCAGATCATCTCAAAAAAGTACATCTGACAAACATCGTCTGTTCCCTTTTCCTGAGATTATATTTCAATACATCAAGCAAATTTCTATGTTAAGCCTGCCAGAAGATCCAATTCTTTCACAGATCTCTTGTATGGGATGATATCAGACTCCTTCAGACATTCCAAGAGCACAGTTTGCCCATCCATCTCTTTCATTTACATCAGTGCTCACTCTGCCATAGAAGTCTATCAGCTTTGTTATGTTTGACCTATTTCCTCTGAACCTATGAAGGCTTATGCTTAGATAGTTACTGTTTTTCATTTTTCTGATTACATTATCTTTTTCAGTGTTTTACTGTTCATGCTTGTCAGAGAAATTGGTTTGTAGTTCAGTTCATTCTCTTTATCTTTCTCAAAAAATAGACCCAACATCTCCTTTCTTCTACTCTCTTGACACTATGCCTCTTCCAGAAACTGCTTTAACTTTTCAAGCATATTCTCAAGTGTTTCTGCTTTTCTTGAATGGGTATGGAAAGACATCATTAACTCCGTATGCTTTATATGGACCAAGTTGCTTACTTGTCTTGCCTTACATATTCACTGTTTTCTGTAACCTCTTCCCTATTCCAGCTCATTGTTTTGGGGTAAGATTCCTCCACTGATACTGCACTTTTCAACTTGGAATGTAGTTCCTATACATTCTGTCTTAAACAAACCTTCTTTTCGAATCTCTTAGTTTCATTATTCTTTAGATGATAGTGTACTTCTGATGCATTTTTGGAAATGTTTCAAACTATCAGTTGCTTAATCATTCTTTTTTTCCATTCTGATCCTACAATATCAGTTTCTCACTCCAGACACTTTGAAACAAATATAGTAATATCCTAGTATTAGATTGTGTGTGAACTTATTATCTAACCTTAAGGAGATGATCACTTTCCATAATCCACAGCTTGCCACTGTGCCCTCTGTGGAAGGCTGAAATCACAAGCTCCCTACACTGCATGATCTCAATATCCAGCCCATGACCTGTGTTCTTCATTTCATGCTCTTTTCTTTGATTTATCTTTAACATCTTTTCATCAGCAAGTTAAAGCTTCTTTTTTTTGTGGGGGAATAATAATTGAGTCATTACCTCTAATTATGGTGTTACACATATGACAGGCCAATTCACTTCAGATTTGTTTAAAGGTTGGAGATTTATGTTGCCTTCTTTTTCATACCTTTTGAACATGTTAGAACATTTCCAAAGTGCAAAATTTTTATCTTAGTGTTTTTTCACCCTATGAATCATGTATAGTGAATTTTTTTCTTTCTTTTTTCTTTTTTGTTCATGGTTAGTAGTCCTTGGCATATCTTTAGGGGCTGTTAACACCAGATACAGTCACACAATTATCTGTTGACAAATGCAGGCACTAATTTGCTACAAAGAAGTCCTCTACCTTTCCTTTTCCTTTCTTTTTGATTTTGTATCATGTGTGCTGCAGAGGCCACTATTGGACAGTAATGTTGATGATGTCATCTTTCTCCAACCTGCGTACAAGAAAAAATCCCTGACCTTACGGTATAAAAAGCTATTACTGACTCCACACCCATGAGAGTCATGGGTTGCAACACTATTCTTTGCATTCTGGAGATTCATGTAATTACCTATCTATAATTACCTATTGGTATTGTATGGAGAAGGGGTTTTACACTCGTGTTTGTATGTGTGTGCATACAGGATAAAGTGGTCATGCTCGTGCACTTGCTAGGCATGAAATTAGAATATATTAGCCAGTGTCTGTAATTATCTTGTCGTACTGGGAACTCAACAACTGTGGGGCCCCTGTCTCATACATTTCCTAATTGTTATACAGCTTCATAAATTTCTGTATATTGTTTATGCTTAGTCTCATCATTTATATTATTCCCTAGCATCCCCTACTTTATAAGTACAAAAATACTTTTTGTCTCTTCTAACATGTTTCTTGTCTAGTTTCCTGTTGTGGTCTCTTGTTGATATTTCACTATTGATATAAAAACTGAACACTCTCAGCATTTTCAGTTTGGTTCAGCAACTAAGAAGTTGTAATTATATTATTCTCATTCTTATCTCTTTCACTGTGGACAAATCTATAACATCTAAACTTTTCCTGAAACTCAGTTCCCTTATCAATGGAACCATTCTTGTTGCTTTGGAGTAAAGGGATGAAAAAAACATTCAAAAACAAAGACTCAAGCCAGGCTAAGGCCCAGCAGTTCTTTACAACAAACAACAATGATGTTGCTCTCTGTTCTCTCTGTCTGTCTATCTACATATCTGAAGCTTGTTCCCTCCAAGAACTCCCATCAAAGAAATAAACACAGCAAAAGAGTCCACTTTACCCTGTCCTTGCATGCCTTCCTTGCATACACAGTTCCATGCATTCTTCTACCTTTTCTCTTCCTCCAGCACTCTTTTACTCTATTTCCCCATGTCATATGTTGTCTTTCTCTCATACCAACCCCTTTAATGATACTATTACACAATTTCCTTGTAAACCCCCCTCTTGCATTCTTTCCACATGCTCAAACCACCTTAAAGTATTGCATTTCACCCACTATACCACTCCATACTTCATTTCTTTTGCATTTCCTGTCATACCAGATCTCTAATACACCCCCCACATTTCTTTCTTCATTCTATCTAGTTACCACATGCTCCTCTCAAAGAGCTCATTTACACAGCCTGGATTTTTGACTCCTGTGATTCATTCCATGTTCGTGTTTTGGCTTCATAGGTCAGGGTCAGGAGGACTACGTTGTTCCTTAATCCTTTCTTCATTTCCATACGTACACACTATCCTTCATTATTCTGTTCAGGGACCCAATGACTCTTCTACCCTGCATTGCTCTCTGCCTTATCTCTCCTTCCATATCACCAAGCTTACCCAAGATAGTTCCCGAATACTTAGATTTTATCACCTCTTCCAGTCTTTCTTCCCCATATCTATAGCATGGTTTAGTACACTCTCTTCTCCCACAAAGCCAAACCACCTTGTTTGGAACTTGAGTCTGTGTGATCTGTGTATCTTTGTAATTCTATAAGGCTGTGCAGAATCTATACTTTCACTCTGTTTCCTTTCAGTTACCATTAGTGTACTTTTACTGGCATGTACCTTTAACTGCCTATGCTTACACACATCATCAAACACACTTACGATCTTTTACAACTCCTCTTCACTCTCAGCAAACAACACTGTATCATCTGTAAACAGGCTTTTCACTAGCCACCATACCTCATCACTACACTGCATCTCTGCACCCCCTTTCCTTGTTTTGCTTTCATCTCTATATCACTCCATCCATAAATATCTCAAAAAACCACAGTGACATCATACAGCCCAGTCTCACAACCATATGTATTCCAAAACTTTCACTCAACTCTCCATCCACTCTTACACATGCATTTGCTCCTAAACAGAGGACTTTCACACCATCCAACAGTTGTTCCCATACACCATATATCCTTAACACATCCCAGAGAGCATTCCCCTGTTGTATGCTTTCTTCAGATCCATAAAAGTTGCATGCAACTTTTCACCTCTCACTAGATACTTTTCCATGGTCATTTTCACCACAAAAATCTGATCCACGCATCCCCAACCTTCCTATAACTCCCTTGCTCCTCACAGATAGGTTGACTGTGGATCAACTGCCATAACTGGGTTTCAAACCCATGCACTCGACCCTGGGTAGCCCATGACCGCGTCATGGTCAGGAAGGCTAACCCCTTCATTGGAACTTTACCATTTCTCATTGATTTCTGAATCCCTGTAGTTGTCCTTTATTGTTTTTGTTGAATAATTCTATGTGGCTCATTGCAGTTCTTTGGAGAATTATAAACCAGCAACATAATTGTATAAGGCTTTACTACAGTTACTACTCCCAATATGTAACGTTTGATTAGACCTTGGAACCTGACCACTACCAGACCTCAGAAAATCCCGGAAAACGGACATTGACCCATACGGGAACCCCTATGTAAACAGATGCCCAACCCCTAGTCTTTTCTAAAACATTCTTGATCTTGTCCTCAAAAGCATAATAAACTTAATGAACTCTTGCAAAGTAGGCAAGAGTTTTTCAAACAGCAATCACAGTTTGAATAGGTTGGAGATGAATTTAGATTATGAAATAAAAGACAGCAAACTCTTAATCCTAGATTACAGGTGAGCAAATTTGGACACATTAGGCATGAAATTTGCAGTACAAATTGGGCAAAACTTCTTGATGTCTGCACAGTAGAGGAAATGTGGATACTTATAAAAACACACTACTTGAGATTGAAAATAAACATATTCCACAAATTACAAAGAGAACTTGCAACATTTCTAAACCATCATGGATGAATAGGAGAAGAGGACTAATTTTCCAAAAGAAGAAAACATATGAGAAGTTCAAATCAAAGAGAACCGATGAAAATCGCCAGGAATTAATCAAAATCCAAAGAGAGTGTAAGAAGGTCATAAGACTGAGTGAATGCGATGAAGAAAAAAAAGAATTTCCTTGAAAGTTAAGAAGAATCCTAAGGAATTCTTCTAATATATAAGACAAAGAAAGTCAGTAAAAGAAGGAATTGAACCATTACAAAATGAACATGACACACTAACTACTGATGACATGGAAATGGCTACCATACTAAATTACTCTTTTAACTCCATATTCACAATTGAAGAAACATCTTGAATACTGCAACCAATGAAAATTTTTCAAAGATCTAATGAAGAAGAGTTGAAGGTTAGAGAAATAAAGAGCTCTGAAATGCTTAAATACCTGGACCAGCTAAATCCTAACAAACCCAATGGCCCAGATAACTTACCTCCACGACTTTTAAAAGAGGTCAGGAAACAGCTAATATACCCCAAATCAAAAGTATTCAACAAATCTCTATTGGGTAGTCAGGTGTCAAATGACTGAGAACTAGCAAATCTTACTCCTATATATAAAAAAAGGTGATAAAAAGAGTGCCTTGAGCTACCTCCCAATTAGCCTTACATAAGTGTTAGGTAAAAACCTCCCAATTAGCCTTACATAAGTGTTAGGTAAAATGACGGAAAAAATAATATGAGAGTGTCACTTTTCTAGAGGATCACAAAATCATATCTGCAACAAACAAAATTAACCAGAATATTTTAATGTTAATTATCAGAATTGGGATGAAAAGTACCGTCTGGTGTAGTACATTTAGATTTCCAAAAGGCTTTCGATAAAGTACCTCACAAGAGACTTTTATATAAACTCAAAGCACACAGAATCCGTGAAGAACTCTGTACATGGATTAGAGATTGGCTTACCAGAAGAAAGCAGCATGTAGTATTAAATGGTGAAGCCTCAGACTGGCTAGACATAATGAGTGGTGTGCCACAGGGGACAGTCCTAGGCCCCATTCTTTTCATGATAGAATATACATTAATGACCTAGAACTCAGTCTCATATCTATGATCTCCTTATTTGCTGATAACACTAAACTAGGAGGTAGAGCTGTAAACAGGCGGGACTGCGAAATGATTCAAAGAGATATCAGCTTACTAGCACAGTGGTCAAACAGATGGCAAATGAAGTTTAATGTAGACAAGTGTAAAGTTATGCACTTTGTAGACAAGAATATACTTTACGACTACAAACATTTCGCAAACTAACTAAAGTAAATGAAGAAAAGGACCTTGGCGTTGTCATCAGCAACAATCTGAAGTACACTAAACAATGTCAAGCAGCAAGTAAAAAAGGCAACCAAATGTTAGGTTTCATAGCCAAGAACATAGATTACAAGACACCAGAATTTTTCTCATATTATATAATTCTCTAGCAAGACCACACCTTGAATATGCAATCCAGTTTTGGTCCTCAAACTATAGAAAATACAAGGAAAAATTAGAGCAAGTAAATAGACACGCAACAAAATTGATCCCATCCCTTAGAAGTCTGGCATATGAAGAGAGGCTAAAACATTTGGATCTATTCCCCCTTAAAGAACGTAGACTTCGCGGCGATTTAATCTAAGAGTTCAAAGTTCTGAACAAATTTGATAATGGAAATCACGAACATCTTTTCAAAATACAAGAAATTACAATTACCAAGACAAATGGAATAAAACTCAAAGCTAAAAGATGTAGTGCAGACATGGGAAAAAGCTTCTTTTCCTATATGTGTGTTGAGCACTGGAATAAGTTACCATCAGACACAGTGGATGATAAGACTATAAATACCTCCAAAATTTGTTTAAACAAATACTTTATAAATTCAGATATACTCTGAGAAAAATGTCAGAAATAAACTACAAATGACAGTGGTAATGGGGACAGTAGAAGGATAATGTGCAGCACTGGGGAGTGGTGATAGCTTAAAAGTTTGCTTGACAGAATAACATTTCCTTGTCAAGTTAAACTTTCGTTTTCTTTTTTAACAGACAACCCACTCGTGGGCCAATCAGGCCTCCTATTGTCTGTCTTTCTCATGTGAACTCATGTAAACATATTGTTGTGTTATCAAAGATAGAACAGAGCCTAAAGCATGAAATAATAGAACCAATAATGCTTCCAAACAAGGTTCTGCTTTGGGGTGTGCCAAACAAATATATGAAATTAAAAATGTTTTACACTTTGGATTGAGGCCAACAGAGTTAAGCCACGTCCACACTGTCTGGCAGTTCCCAGTGGACTATACCATCACTGGGCAAAGTCTGTTGGGCATGCATGTGTTGTTGTCCACACTGTTGAGGTAGTTGGGCAGTGAATCGTACAGACAGTAGCCGGTAGGTGGTCGGCAGGCCTCAAGCGTAGTATCACCATGCACAGCAAAGTTGAAAGGAAATAAATAGTGCTGTGTAGCATATTGACTGCTGTGTGCATAAAAAGAAATAAGAACAGTGCAGAAAACCATATGGTGTGAAGAGTGGTAACTTTTTGTTGCTGACAGTGCCAGTGCTCCAGACCTGGCATCAAATCACCAGGCAGTGTCTGATTTTGCTCAACTATGGACAAGGGCAATCCACTGACGATGGACTTAACATTTGTGCCCACAGGGCACTGCCCAGTACTGTGGATGCTCCTTTACAGTGTGCTCTAGCTTCACACACGAAGTAATTTTAAAACCATTCAAGAAAAAGTTTAGTTGTCATCCACCCTTTTTTAGTACTACAGTAGATAAGAGGAAGAATTTTCATTCTTTTAAAGTCCCTTGGGTGAACACTCTTACCAATTACAATCAGCCTGGTTTCATGTGTTCTTGCATGTCTTCCTGGAAAAGGCTACCCTAACATGCATCCTTTGCTCCCTTCCACTAAGATAATCTTCTATCTCTCAGAGGAGATTACCCCTTATTCCTGCTTGGTATTCCAACATTTTGATCAGCTTCTCTTGCAGTACTGTATCAAATGCTTTCTGGCAGTCAAGATATAAAAAAAAAATCTACTTAGCCTTCCTTTTTTGTCAGAGCTCACTCTCTCATAGAAATCTAAGAAGTTAGTTACACATGACCTCCTCTTCCTAAAACCATGTAACCTGTCACTTAGGTAATTTCTCCTTTGTAGAATGTCATCCATTTTCTTTCTGGTTAACTTTTCTATCACCTTACAGGCTATGCTTGTTAAGGAGACCGTTCTGTAATTAAGCAGATCGTCTTGGTCTCCTTTTTAATAAACAGGTTTGATGTTTGCCCTTTTCCACTCTCCAGGCTCTTTGCCCTCCTCCAGTGACATCTTGAACAGTATCGAACGAGGTCTGTCTTATGTATCAGCACAAATCTTTAGAAAATAAGATGAAATCTCATCAGGACCATGAGATTTGTATGGGTCAAGAAAATTTCTGTACATATTTCATTAATGTCTTTTCTAGATCTTTCAATATTTTTTAAAGCATCCTTCATATCCCATCTCACAAGTGATGGGGCTACAGTGTCTGTCGCTGTGAAAACACTTTTGATATTGTCATTTATTTCCTCACACCCTCTGAATTCCTTAATTTGATTAGCCGCTCTTTAACTGACAGTCTATTCCTGATAGAATTATGGAAAGGTTTTGGATTCTCATCTGCTTTATCCATGGAATTCTTTTCATAATTTCTCTTCTCTTCTTTTCATATCCTACTGTGCTCATTCCTTGCTTTCTTACATCTTGCATAAACTGGTTGGTTGGAGTGCCACATCTATCTCCACCATTGCATACTATTCCAGGCCCCCTTGATTTTTGACATCTTTTGATTAAACCATTCTTCCCCTTTTTTTAAACCTTCTCTGTATTTGAGGCTAGAGGTACACATGTTCTCACTCTTCCATTGTAATTTTCACAGAACTTTTCACCATAATACCCTGGTCCCTGGCTAATGAACTCTACATCCCAATCTTTGTTACCATAGGAACTGTTAATTTCTTGTGTAGTTTCCACAATTATATCCCCTCCTCAATTCCTTTCTCCTTTCTGCTGTTTTAACCTCCTTGTTTACCACAAAATCAGTCTTAAGCATTACATGATCACTTATCCAAGAGGCTTTCCATATATGATATTTTCAATATTCATGTTGTGTTTGTGAAAATAACATCTAGTAATGAGGGTGAATAAGACCCTCTCATCCTAGTATGTTCAATGACATGCTGGTTTAGAAAATTTTCCTGTATGCACTCTAGGATCTTGTCTGCATGATTCCCTGTCACCATGAGAACCCAAATCCTGCCAGGCTGTCTCCTCATAATTGAAATCCCCATATCATCGATACTTTACCTTCCCTGAGAAGTGTATGATTTACTGCTTCATGTACCATATTGATTGTTCCTTTATGGCTGTCATTGTTTATTTTCTATGGATCATTGGAATTCTTTGGAGGATTATATATCTTTAACAAAACCTTGCACTTTTTTTCTACAGTAATCTTTCCCATAACATATCATCTGAATGGGGTATCTGCTAGTTTTTCCTGAAACTTAAGGTTATCTCTTATTAGGAAAGCCAAACCTCCTCCTCATTTATATTCTCTTTCCCTCTTTATTATCATTCACCCCTCTGGACAAAAAAGGTGAGATCTTATCTCTTTTGGAAGCTTTTTTTTCCACTACTCCAACCATTTCAGATGCATTTCCCTTATACAATCCTTATATTCCAACTCTCTACCATATATTACTAATCCATCAGCATTTACATACTATACTTTCAGTCTGCCATTACCATTACCTAACATTCTTGACCTCTCAGCTGCACAGACAGGGGTGGTTTGTCCACTTGCCTCATTTGGCCTGTTCTGTTTTTGCCTCCCAACTATATTCTTTGTTTTTTCTCTCTTTTCCCTTGGTTTATCATGCTGAAAGATTACTCTACTGAATTCCACCATGCTTTTGAGTCTCTTAGACTGTCTTAGTACATCTTGGTTAGATGATACCTAATCAAACGTAATTGTAATTGGTCATCCCTTTGCCTTGATTATGACCACTACTATTACATGCTTTAGGGAGAGAGCTTTTTAATTGTGCTGCTTCATCTCTTAACCTTGTATGTTTGTACTATGTCTTTACTCTTATTTGTATATACAAACACACACACCCTAGCCTAAACCAGGTACCCATTTACTGACCTGTCCCAAGGGCAGGATGAAGGCCTGGGTAGGGAGTGGGCTGACTGCCACATCAAGGATTCAAACCTATGCAGGCCTGTGCTGACTGATAGACAATAACACTAACCATTACACCACAGAAGTCTGTGTACATAATGGAAAGAGTTTTATATTCATGGGGTTCTGTCTTATACTTTTTGTAACATCAAGAAGACTATTAGATCTTTAAAACTTGCCAATATTCACTGATTCCTTGCATAGACCATGGCTGGGCAATCCACAGATAGATATAAATACTAAGAGTTTTTGCTATGATTTTATTGCTAATTTGTAGTTAGGGATACATTTAGGATTACATACGGGTACCATATGCATGCGAATGTAGTAACATCCTCAGCTCCCCTATAGACATGAAAGAGAGATATCACACAGTTCTTGTGAAACCTGTCCTATTACCAAAAAAGTCCTCTATTTTTGCTTTTGCTTATAGAATATTGCATGAATATTACTGATAATGTAAATACATAAATTGTATTGATTACAGTACAATAAAAGCAGGATAATAATCACTTCATCAGCGTATAAGAATTAAAAAAATGTTTTATTATATCTTTGTGCAATATCTTTTTTCTTTAAGGGTACAGCAGTTTTCTTAGAATTAGAGGAAGTTGTCTAGTACATGCATCAAGAGAAATCTTATGTGGGAGGTGTAAAGGATAAACATAATTTCTTTCTTTCATAACTTTTCTCCAACCCTGCCAGTGGTACCCATGTGCTAATTTCTTTATTATAGGTTTCATAGAAACTTTTGTATCATTTCCTTTTTTTGTATACTGAATTTAGAATTCCATTTACAACAATTTTTTGTTAACTTACTTAATAAGCACAACTGCATCTTTTCAGAGAGTCTAGTTTACTTTTGGGGTACCATATTCGATGTTTAATGTTTCTGTGCTTTTTGACAGAGTATCAGCCCCACTGCCTTAAATTTGCTCTGAAAGTTTTATGAAACTCATTCAGAGAATTTGTATTACTTTTTTCTCTTTCCCTGCATGAGGAATTCAACCATTCCAAATTGGTTTCTTTACAGCTAAAGTCCTTATTATCAGAGCTTTACTATTCCTGATCAAGGTTTATCTCACTGCCTCTTATGCCATCTTGGACATGTTTCTTTATTCTGGTATGATAATTTTTCTGGTTCATTACTTTGATGCAGTGTGAATTAAAAGCTCTATTATGCAGGTCTTTCATACTCTTACTTATTTGTCATATAATTACCTACTTGTACTGTACAGGAAGGATGCTTTACACTTGAGAGGCTCCACACCTTGAACATTCTATACTGTCATACAACCTCTTAAATTCATGCATGCCAACTACATTAACCATGTCCTCAGTCATTGTGTTCCATGCAGCCACCACTCATATTATACAAGAACATATTTCTTAACATCCTATTTAATGAGTTTCTTACTTAATTTCATATTATGTCCTCTAGTTGCCCTATCCCTACATTTCTCAAAGAACTGTTCACTATCTACATCATCAGTCTAATATAAAAACATCTTTAGCACAAATGATGAAACTTCATCAGGACCATAAGCCTACCCCATCTCACTGGTGAGGGGGCGATAGTATTTTGCACTGTGAAAATACTTTTGAATATGTTAATCAGTTCCTACCTTACATCATCCTTTACAATTTTTCCTTCTGAATCCCTTAGCCTGATTATCCACCCCTTGGATAACAACTGACTCTTGGTAAATTCATGGGATGGTTTTGGATTTTTGCCTAACTTATCCACAATATTCCTTTCCGAATTTCTTTGCTCCTCCTTTCTTATCCTGCTGTACTCATTTCTTGCTCTCTTATACCTCGCAAATGCTGGCTGACTTGAATGCTGTATATATCTTTGTCACTACACTTCTTGAAGATCCTTTGTTTTTTGACATATCTTATTAAGCCAGTCCTTTCTCTTTCTTACTATTCCATCTGTATTAAGGCTTGAGGTACCCAAGTGTTTACTCCTTCATTGTAAATTTCTCAAAATCTACCACCACAAAGCCCTGGTCCCTGTTTACTGAACTCCATTTCCGAATCTATATTACCATGGAAATTATTGAGGTTTGTGTAGTTTCCACTGTTATATCTCCTCTTTATGTCCTGTCTCATCTTTACTCTTTTAATATCCTTGTTTACCACATAGTCAAGCTTTTGCATTACAGAATCACTTCTTCCAACTGGTGTATCATACATGATATTCTCAATATCTGTGGTAGCATGTGTGAAGATAAGATCAAGCAATGAAGGTGTATCAGTCCTTTTCCTCTTAGCATGCTCTCTGGCATGTTGGTGTAGAAAATTTTCCTGTATACATGTCAGAAATTTTTGTCTTCATAACTCTTTCTCCCCATGAGAATCCAAGTTCCACTTTCTACCTCTTTATGATTATCAGTACTTCATCTCGAAGAAGTGAGTATGATATTGCTTCACATACCATCCTGATCATTCCTTCAATGTTTTTATCATATATTTGTTCTGGATCATTACCATGCTGTGAAGGATTAAATGATATTAACACCACTATGATCTTCCCAACAGTTACTCTTCCTGTTATGCAATGTGTTGTGTGAATGGGTCATCTTCCACTATTTCTTGAGACTTCAGGCCATTTTTCATAAGAGGACTCATTCTCCCCCTCCTTTGCCTTCTCTTTCCTGTCTTGCAATTATGTATTTTGATAGGCGGAACAGGTGAGAACATATATCTTTGATTCATTTAGTTTCCACAACTCTAACAATATCAGGAGCATTTCCCTTTATACGATTGTTGAATTCCAGCTCTTTACTACTAACGATTAAGCCATTATCATTTGAAACCATTACTTTCAGTCTGACATTACCATCACCTAACACTGCTTATCTCTCTTCATTGTGAGTAGGGTTACTTCATCCTCTTGCCAGGTGTGATATCTCTGGTTTTTTCCTCATTGCTTTTCTCCTTTTTCTTTATCACATTTGATGAGTATCCCACTGAATTCCACTGTGCCTTTACGATTCCTACCTTTTCTGAATACATCCTGGCTTGATAACTGCAAGTCAAACATACCCATAACTGGTTACCCCCTTACATCTTGGCTATAACCACAAACTCTTTTCCTTTCCTTATCATGGAAATTGCATTTGGCAGTCCCATAGCCTCCAGCAATATTTTCATACATATTTCCTCCTTCTTTCACCTTTCTACCTTTCTGGTGTATGATCTTCCAAGCCAAATATAATCAGTGATCTACGTCTGTTAAACTCCTGCTTTACTAATCTTTCTAATTTTGGTGCCACCTACGTTTCAGCTAGATCTTTCAGTGTCAGCCTCTATATCTTTAAATTTTCTTATGATCTCTGTTTTAGCTAGCAAGTACTGGTCTACCTCTGTACTTTTCTGAACATTCCATCAACAAGACTTTAAACTTCTATTGCTTCATCTCCCACATTCCTTATTATTCTTTTAACTATTTCACTTAATTTCTTGTGTACCTCTGTTTATTTCATGCCAAGTCTATGTTACTTTCCATCACCTTCATACTCTGTTTATCTGTTGCCAGGATTGTTCCTTCTAAACTTCCCTGTCCTTTACCATCACCTGTCTCTATGTGCGTGTTTGTCTTTATCTCTAACTGAACAGTATCAATTCTAATTCAGTGGATTCTGTATGTGCTTTTGTTGTTTCGTCTTTCAGAATGGCTGCCAATAATGCTTCAGCAATATGTGGTCCAATAATATCATAAGAGGTTTTGTATGAATTTCAGTCTTGTCCTATGACTAAACAGTCACAAGTACATCCAGAGAAGACCCATCAGACTTTGTTTGCTTTTTATTGGTTTAATCTTCTTTCCTCTGATTTTGTATCCCCTGAATTCCCTTCACTAAACTGTATTTCTGTTGCTCTCTAGTTTTATGACTCCCTTTATGACCCTTGATATGTGTCCTCATTTCCTAACCTTAGCTCTGGTTGTGTTTCCCTCTGGTATTGCTCCTAAACAAGTTTCCATAACATCCTCAAACATTTGCTCTGTGGTGTTTGAATGGATTGTCGGTCAATATTTCTTGAAACTGTTGACCCCCTCCTCCTTTTTGTTCCTTTTTTTCCTTTTTTTTATCCTGTATCTTTGTGAAATATTATATTTGATTCCATCCCCTTGCTAGTTTCAACCAACCCAACAATATCTGGTTTACATCCCTTTTGAAGTCTCTAAACTTATCTCTTTACCATTTACTACTAGTCCATCTGCATTTTATTTATATTCTTTCCAGCTCTATTCTCCCAATTTTTAACATAACTGGCCACTCTGAGTTTGTGACGTGCTTCATTTACTCTTGTCTTTCTTGATATCCGCAGTTATTTTGCCTCTAAAATTTGTTCTTAATTTTACTCTTTCTACCCTTATCTTGTCCATTATGATGAATGTCTCATTAGAGTCTTCATGATAAGTAAGTTTCTTTAGCTACCTTCCACATGGTTACTTCATTATTTCATAAAAAAGTAATCTTTACAGCCTTCCATTTCCATTTTGTTTATATTTTCTTATTTGTTAGATTATTTTTCTGTCTATGAAACTGTCTTCCATGTTTTTGCCTTTAATGATTCTCATATTCTAATTCCTTCCTTTTTTTTATATATTCTTCTCTCGATTGTATATGACCATCAATTTTGCATATCATCACTAACATATGTTTTTCTACCTTTTGCATCACTAACTCTTCTGGGTGATTTAGTTCATCTGTTGGTAAACTGAAAAATATGAATTCATCTTCATGTGTTTCTATTTTTTCTAAGATTTGCCTTTTAACTTTCATGGATTCAGCTTGAATGCACTGTAACTTACTTTTACTCCTAATCATATACTTTACATATTTTCCTGATAATTCTGGCTCTCACAGAGTATGTAATCTTTATGGCTGCTCATATTTGATTCTTTTGCCCCTTTGTTTCAGTAGAGCCCTCTATTATGCAGTTCCATTCAGTACCTTTTGTCTGCTCTTCATCCTCTGATGGTGTTTCTAATCTCTGTTCCTCAGACCTATTAACTGTCCCATAACCCTTTACCTACAACTATTTTTCTCAACTAATAATTTGGAATCTCTCTTATTCTACTCTCTTATACCTTTCTGTGTGTAAATATACTTAGTCTCTGTTGTTCTTTGCTCAGAAGTGTCTCCTGATCTCTGTCCCTGATTTTGTTAAACTGACGTAAACTGACCTTGGTGTCATGCTTAATTCCTGACTTTTCTCCTAATGACATACTCTTATATGTATTTAATTACTTATTTGTATAATATGGGGAAAGAATTCCAAATTTGTGTGCCCTATCACTTAAACACTGCCATCATCCAAGTTTTTAAATTTTCATGTATTCTTCACATTCACAGTCTTATCACTTAGCTTATTTCATTTACCTATCTACCACTCTTTCACTCTAGAAGTACTTTTTCATGTCTTTTCTAATTTGTTCCCTGCTTAGTTTCTTGTTATGACCTCTTGTTGATCTTACGTTACTAATTTCAAAGAATTTTTCTCTTAACACTGTTGACCTGATTCAGAGGTCTGAATGCCTAGTCATTTCTCTCATCTTACACCTCTGTTCAAGTGTTAGCAAAGTTATGGCTGTGAACCCCTTCCTCTAACTAAACAACCTTATTTTGTATCCTGTTTTACCTGCCTTCTGTTGAAAAGTCTGCCTCATCTGTGGGTTCCTTCAAGTTAGGAAAGCAAACTTGAGAAGCATACATTAATCTGTCTTGTAATTGTTTTTCTTCACTTCTCTTCATTAGTATACTTAAATGCAGTACCAGTATTACCAACAGATAGATAACTTCCTTAACAGGTCTCCCACTGTGGTATTTTGACAACTGGCTGACCACCCCCAAGTCTTTTTCACAGACTAGATAATGTGGTGTCATGTGTACAGAATTATAAGACAGCTAGGCTTCTTTTCTTTGTGTTTCATCTTCATTTCTTTCCATTTGGTTAGACTGGACTTCAATTATGTGTTTGCACATATTCTATGTTCACTTCTGATGAGATGTTTTTCAACCTACTATCTATCTATATTCTTTGATGCCCATTCACTCTAGTAACTTATATCAAAGGGATGGCCATGGCAAAAGAGGTTCCACTTAACCTTTTCCTTACATGCCTACCTCACATGCACCGATCTACACATTACTCTGTCATTTCTCTCCCTCCAGTACTCCTCCGCTATAATTCCCCATATCACAAGTAGTCTTCCTCTCACCCCTTTAATTGTACTGTCATGCATTGTCCTTGTAAAATTCCAGTCGTGTATTCTTTCCACTGCTCAGACCACCTCATAGTATTACATTTCATCCACTCTACATCTCCAAAATTCATTACATTTCTATTCTCTACCATACTGCATGTCTCATACCCCCCCTTCATTTCTTTCTTAATTCCAACCAGTCATGCCACATCCTCCTTTCAAATAGCTCATTTCCAAAGCTTGGATTCTTGACCTCTGTGACACATTCCATATCTATGTTTCGCCCGCATAGGCAGGGTTGTGAGGACTTTGCTGTCCCTCAATCCTTTCTTCACTTCCATAGTTGCACATCTACCCTTCATTATTCTATTAAGGAACCAAATGACTCTTCTACCCTGTACTGCTCTTTCCCTTATCTCTCCTATCACCAAATGTACCCAAGATAGCTCTTAAATACTCAAATTCTCTCTCCTCTTCCATTCTCACTCCCACCATATCTATAACACAATTTAGTACACTTTCTTCTTTCAAACTATCGGATTTTGCAAAATCTATACTTTCACCCTGTTTGCATTCAAACACCATTACTTTACTTTTACTTGCATTTACATTCACTTGCCTATTCTTACACACATCATAAAACACAGTTACAGCCTTCTGCTAACCCTCTTCACTCTCAGCAAACAGCACAGTATCATCTGCACACATACTTGTTATTAACCACCTACCTCACCACCACGCTTGATCTCTGCACCCCCTTTCCCTGGCTTTGCTTTCAACTCTTATCACTTCATCCATAAATATGTTAAAAAGCCACAGTGACATCACAAGGTGGATGGATGATATTAGAAATGCTGTGGAAAAGAAGAAAAAGGCATATGGCAGATTGTTCAGAAGGAATGTACCAGTGGATGTTCAGCAAAGGAGGAGAGATGAATATTAAATGTATAAGTGGAATGCTGAGAAGCTGATATTGGAAGACAAAGAAAGAATAGATAAAGATTTTGCAAGAGAGTTCAGTGAAAGCTTTAGGGAAAATGAAAAATTGTACTGGGAGGAGGTGAAAAAGGAAAGAAGTGGATGCAAGAGTGGGAATGTTTGTGAGAAGTAAGGAAGAGAGTTGCTGAGTCAAAAAGGAGGAAGTGAAAGGAAAATGGAAAGAGTATTTTCAACTGATGAATTAGAAGGTGAAGCAGCAGTTGTTACATGCATAGGTATGGAGGATGGAGGTAAAGGATACAAGTGCAAGGGAATATAGCAAGAAGGGAGGTAAAAAGCGTGATGATAAGGCTGAATGTAGGAAAGGCATCTGGAGTGGATGGGATTATGGCTGAGATGCTGAAATATGAAGGAGAAAGTGTGATATAGTGGATGCCTTTGATATGTAATTTAATATGGAAACAGAATGTTGTGACAGGATTTGGTGAAAGCTATTATCTATTTATCTACCTGTATCTCTCTGCCTATTCCCTCCGGAAACTCCCATCAATGGGTGGCCACAGCAAAAGAGTCTCCACTTATCCCTGTCCTTACGTGCCTCCCTCGCATATACCATTCCACTCATTCTTCCGCTAATTCTCTCCCCCCAGTATTCCTCCACTTTATTTCCCATGTCAAAGGTGGTCCTTCACTCACACCAACCCCTTTAGTTGTACTATTACATACTCTCCTTGCAAACTCCCAGTCTTGCATTTTTTTCACATACCCAGACCACCTCAAAGTATTACGTTTCACCCATTCTACTACTCCACATTCATTCCCTTTGCATTCCCTGCCATACCATATCTCTCATATACCCTTCATTTCTTTCTTCATTGCATCTAGTCACACCACATGCTCTTCTTGACCTTTTTGACTCATTTCATTCCATGTCCATGTTTTGGCTGCATATGTCAGGGTTGGGAGGATAATGCTGTCCTTAATCCTCTCTTCAGTTTCATACTTACACTTCTACCCTTCATTATTCTATTTAGGGACCCAGTGACTCTTCTACCTTGTACTGCTCTCTCCCTTATCTCTCCATCCATATCACCACACTTACCCAAGACAGCTCCTAGATACAGAAATTCTCACTTCTTCCGGTCTTTTTCCCTCCCATATCTAAAGTACAATTTAGTACACTTTCTTTTTTCACTCTATATGGTTTTACAAAATCTATATTTTCACTCTGTTTCCTTTCAGACACCAATACTCTACTTTTACTTGCATTTACCTTCAATTGCCAATGCTTGCAACCTTCTGCAATTCCTCTTCACTCTCAGCAGACAACCCAGTATCATTCGCAAACCGGCTTGTCACTAGCCACCATATCTCACCGCCACACTCCATCTCTGCACCTCTTTTCCCTAGTTTTACTTTCATTTCTCTTATCATTCCATCCATATATATATATATATATATATATATATATATATATATATATATATATATATATATATA
>JAYMFT010259370.1:0-10791 GCA_038088735.1 Panulirus argus
TATATATATATATATATATATATATATATATATATATATATATATATATATATATATATATATATATATTTAAGTTCACGGGTCATTTCCATGTGCCAACACATCCCCAGCTGTACACGTCCACAGGCAACAGACTACAACAGGTGATTAATTAGTCGTCACTAATTAACAGCCATATGACTAATTAATATCTTGCTATAGCCTGAGGACAGCGTTGCAGCCACGGTTATTATCATTTCTGATAATGGGTTGAGAATACAGGAGAACGTATGAGATCTGTAATGATATATGAAGATAAATACGAACATATGCAGATATATGCAAATCTATGCGATTATACGAGAGTGTACATACAAAATTTTGCGAATATAAAGGAATATGTAAATATATGAGGATATATGTAAGTGAACGAGAATACATGCAAATATATGAACATAGGAATATACGTTACCCATGGGTAACTTTGAGTGTACTTACCTTTATGACATTACAGTGATACGTTACCCATGGGTAACTTTGAGTCAACTTACCTTTATGACATTACAGTGATACGTTACCCATGGGTAACTTTGAGTCAACTTACCTTTAAGGCATTACAGCAATAAGTTACCCATGGGTAAGTTTCGGCTCATTTCTACCTTCTTTCCATGGGTTGGTTTCGCCTTCGCTTGCCTTCGCAATAACTCTGTGGTTCTGTGGGATGGATAATGAGGCTTTTTCTTACTTTCTTCGTGAAACAAACTTTCGTAAAAAAAAAACTATTCTAAATTAGCTGTATCTTGTATAATACAATACAGAGAAACTACTGTATTTAGAAATACAGTACCTATGAACTGTACTTGTAAATGCTGACGCACCCCTTGATCCAAAGAGCATGTGCTTCCTTACCCTGCTACTGTCCGTAAATCTAAGCGATTCCAACGCGTGTCTGGTTGACTGACTGGGCGGGTCGAGAGGCATCGCGGGAGCGCACGGATGGCGCGCCCCTGGGAAGCGTCTCATCTGAAGGCAAAAACAGGAAATCGTTCAGGCAACTGAAGTAATTCTATCTTTAATAATGACCTCATTAAGGTCTTCGCATGAGGCTAACGACCAAATGACTCGTTCGCCGCAAGGGGATGTACTGTCATCTTTGAGGGGAGGAGGGCGTGTGGGGTGATTGATATGGGAGTAGTGTTGGGGTTGAGGTGGGGTGAGAGAAGAAGGGGGGGAGGGGGAGAGAGGCTTGGGGTGATCAATAAGAACAGCGTTTGGGACGAGATGGGTGTGAGAGGAGAGAGGAGGAACGTGTCCCCCTCCTCTCCCTCTCACTCACTCAATTCTCCCACCTCTCACCTACTACAACCATCCTTGATAACACACAACCCTTGACCTCATAACCCACTCCCTGTGCACGGGGGACCCACACACGCGCGCGTCCCCTCCTGCAGCCGAAGTGGGTGGCGTTCAGACGAGCTGGAGACAGAGAGTTCCATCCAGTCGCTAGCGTTCAGTCTTGCGGGCGACGGATGTAGTGCGTCCAAAGCAACGCCAGAAGCGATAAATCAACGCCACGTGGTCCCTGTGGCTGCGTTGACGATGGCCACGCGGCGGCGTCTCAACGCCTGTAGTTGTAGTAGTAGTAATTGTAGTAGTAGTAGCAGTGGTAGTGGAAATAGTAGTGTGTGGGCGGCTGGAGACGTGGGTGGGCTGCGCGAGGCACAGTGGGCGGGAGTCGGTACTGGTGGACGGGGCGGAGACGAGCCGGATGGGCGTGGTCGATATGGGTGGGCGGGGTGAGTCAGGGTACGTCCTAAGAACACACACACGGGCCTGGCCATCTCCTAGCGTTCGCCAGCTTTTTACTCTTCTCCAAAGTCCTAAGTGTCCCTCCCTGAGAGAGAGAGAGAGAGAGAGAGAGAGAGAGAGAGAGAGAGAGAGAGAGAGAGGGAGAGGGAGGGAGGGAGGGAGGGGGGGCGCCAAGTGTACGGAGGCAGCTGTACCGGTCTTCCTGTCTCTGGTCTGGCACCTGTCGTAGAGCTGGTCGTCCGGGCAGGGCAGCAGGTACTGGAGCGTGCAGGCCGACCCCTCGCTCACGTTGCACTGGTAGCACGACAGGTCGTTCTTCAGGCTCTCTGTGCGAGGGGATAACAAGAGAACGACAACCCTGAGATGAGGACGGAAACAGACGAAGCTAGAGACTGAGTTCGAGCGAATGTGGCCATTTCATCTGTCTCCTGGCGCTACTTCGCCGGCACGGGGGGTGGCGATGCTATTTCCCGTGGGGCGGGGTAGCATCAGGAGTGGATGGGGGCGAGCAAAGTGTAAATATGTACATGTGTATATGTGTATGTGTATGTATGTATATATGTGTATGTTGATATGTATATATATGTACTGTGCATATGTGTTCATGTATGTATATATGTGTGTATGTGGGGGGTATGGGTCTTTCTTCGTCTGTTTCCTGGCATTACATCGCTGACACGGGAAGCAGCGATCAAGTATAATAATATAAATAAATGAATATATATATTCATGTTATTCGATACCAAAACTGTACCTGTGTAAAAAATAAGAGTAAAGTGTAAGACAAACAAACAGGATGGCTAAGTTCTTCCCAGAGTTCTTGAGGTAAGGAAAGGTCATCACACACTCTCTGGCCACACCCTCTCCTCACATTCATTTTTAGTATTTATAGTTTAACATTTGTATTTATATTCATGTTTATCACCATCAAAGCAGTGCCTGTGTAAGAAATGTGAGCAGAGCTTAGAACCAGCATCAAGGGAAAGAAACAAAGAAATTAGATGCCATGTCCTTCTCTCTTATATTTGGCTTTCAGATGTGTCGGCCACATCCCTTCCACCCATTTACTCTGCATTCTAGTGGGTCTTCTCAAAGATTATTGTTACTAATTGTCTATTTTCTTTTATTTTTGAACAGCAATATTTCTGTTCATAAAGGAAAAACTTTAGTATTATTTTTTGTGTAGGGAAAATATCATTAATATATAACTCTTGATACTGTATAACAATAAAATAAGGATAGGATCATACGAACCTACAGAACAACTCATGTAGTAGGCAATCTTTTTCATGAATAAGTTCAGGTGCTAATATGAGTTATTACTGATTCCACCAAAAAATATTATGACAAGTATATAATAGACATAACTCACTTATAATGGCGGTTTAACCCTTACATGGTAGGATAGATTCAGAAATTCCATTACCATGGGTGCAGAAAGGAAAAAAAAAGAATGTTTCTCATATAGATTGATAAGTTCATATACAAAAACAAATATTCTTAAAATACCATTATCCTCAATTTATTATGCATATAGTACTAGAAATCCTGTTGCAAGTTGGGGCATCAAAATTCCAGTCACTGAAGCTCATTATGTATTTGGGTTATGTTCTTAAGCAAATTTTTCCATCTACCTCATGAATATAGAAAACACTGAAGCAACTTAGCTTAAGAGCAATAAACCACACTCTCTCATGATTTGCTTGAGATGAGTTAAAATGAAAATTTACCAGAATATGTGGGGATGAGGGCTTGAGGTGGTGGTGGAATGAGTTGGCATAGAATGAGTGCTACTGGGAAGGTGAGGGAGTGGATTTTGGTTTGTTTGTGTAACCATCTAAATTACATGATTCAACAGCTGTTCAAGTGAAAATGGAAGAGGAAAAGTTATTTTCAGGATTTTTGAAAAAGCTATCCAATTTCATCTGTGTGTCACACCTCTTTCTGTGTTTCTATAATCCCCTATAGCTACTTGAATCATCTGTAAGCACTAGAGAACACCAGATCACATTACCAGTTGGAATCAATTATCAAAGAGGCCCACAGTCTCTTCTAAGTAGTTGAGTGCTTACTAAGCTCTTGGTTGTATGATGTAATGTGGTGGAGTATATTTCTGCCCTTTCCTCTATGAGTTATTTTGCCTCCAGAAGTGACTCCCTCTATGGTCAAGTCTTCAGATTGTGAATCCAGTAACTCTGCCACATCTTCAGTTTTCCCAAAGCCAACATTATTGGCAAGAGTCACATTTGTCTGCAGTATCTGGGGAATTATTTCTGCCTACCCAAAACCTAGAACATGATGAATATGCTTCAGCAAATGCTTAGGCCATAGCTTAACCCAAACTCTGTTCATTTTTTTTAGGTTTGACTTCTTCCCATGACATAGTGCCTTTGTCCACAGCATTTATGATGATACAGTTCTTGTGTTGCTTCATGACTAAAGGCTTAACATCTCCATCTGTACCATCTGTCCTCCCATAAACTGTGCTCTGAAGATGTCAATCACCCCCTGATCCATGGACTCATTTCTATCAGGTGTTGAGGTGATGAGGATGGCTTGGTGCATAGTTGTGAATAAGACAGTGCTTGGGTGGCTGAATTTTAAATGGCACAGTAGTGCTCTACAGCTGGACAAAAGAGTCAGTAAACTACTCATGAAAAATGGCTTGAGTGACCCAAGCCTTCTGGTTAGAATGACAAATCATAGGTTATGCCTATAGCAAAAAGGGAGGTAAGAAGGGCAATAATGAGGCTGAAGGGAGGAAAGGAACCTGGAGTAGATGGGATTACAGCTGAAATGCTGAGGAATAGTAGAGAAAGTGTGATAGAGTGGATGCATCTTATATGTAATTTAGCATGGAAACAAGGTTGTGCCTGAGGATTGGGTGAAAGCTATTATTGTTCATATATTCAAAGGGAAAGGTATTAAAGATGTATGTAGCAATTATATGGGAACAAGTCTGTTAAGTATACCAGGAAAAATGTATGCAAGAATATTAATTGACAGAGTAATGGAAGTGACTGAATGCAGAATAAATGAAGAACAAGGTGGTTTTAGGAGAGGTAGGGGATGTGTGGATCAGATTTTTGTTGTAAAGATGACCATAGAAAAGTATTTAGTGAAAGGTAAGAAGTTGTATGCAGCTTTTATGGATCTTGAGAAAGCATGTGACATAGTCGAGTGGAATGCTTTGTGGGATGTATTAATGATATATGGTATAGGGGGACAACTTTTGGATGCTGTAAAAGCCTTCTGTTGTGGAGAAAATGTGTAAGAGTGGACAGAGAGCCGAGTGAAAGTTTTGGGATATATGTAGGTGTGAGGCATGGCTGTGTGATGTCACCATGGCTCTTTGATAAATACAGTAAACCAATGATTGAATGGACTAACATGGGGAGGGGGTGTCTGTTAATTCCGAAAGTCCGTTAACAAAAATGTAACCCATGAGCCATTTTTGGTGTAATATACAGTAATACAATATGTAGTTCACATACTTTCTTTTAACTCCTGTATCATTTGATGTCATTTTGACTTGTAAGGATTGCAATATCATTTAATAAGCAGTAAAAATTCTCTGTATACAACCTGACCACATGACGGCTTGAGTCAGACTGAGACCAAAATAAAGCAGGTATACACCTGATGCCAAAAACAAGTGCGATATGAAATGTGTATGGTGAGGTGTTTGAGATGCTATATTTTTCTAATTTTTAAAATTATTAGTAATTAATGTATTATTATTTGCCTGGTCCGTTAAATCCGAAATCCGTTATATGAGGGTTCATTAAATCAAGGGTTTACTGTATATGGATGGAGTGATACGAGAGGTGGAAGCAAAACTAGGGAAGGGGGTGCAGAGATAGAGTGTGACAGTGAGATGTGGTGGCTAGTGGCAAGCCTGTTTGTGGATGGTATTGTGTTGTTTACTGAGAGTGAAGAGCAGTTGCAGAAGGTTGTAAGTGTGTTATATAATGTGTGTAAGTTTAGGTGATTGAAGGTAAATGCAAGTAAAACTAAAGTAATGGTTTTTGAAAGGAAACAGAGTGAAAGTATAGATTTTGTAAAACCATATAGAGTGAAAGAAGAAAGTCTACTAGATTGTGCTGTGGATATGGGGGGGTAAAAGACTGGAAGAAGTGAGGAAATATAAGTATGTGGGTGCTGTCTTGGATGAATGTTGTGATATGGAAGGAAAGATGAGGGAGAGAGCAGTACAAGGTAGAAGATTCATTAGGTACTGTAATAGAATAATGAAGGGTAGAGGTGTAAGTATGGAAGTGAAGAGAGGATTAAGGGACAGCATAATCCTCCCAACCCTGACCTATGCAGCCGAAACATGACATGGAATGAGGCACAGAGGTCAAGAATCCAGGCTGTGGAAATGAATTATTTGAGAAGAGCATGTGGTGTGACAAGATGGAATGAAGAAAGGAATGAAAGGGTGCATGAGAGATGTGGTATGGCAGGGAATGTAAAGGGAGTGAATGGTGGAATGGTAGAATGGGTGAAACGTAACACTTTGAGGTGGTTTGGGCATGTGGAAAAAATGCAGAACTGGGAGTTTACAAGGATATTGTATGATAGTACAATTATAGGGGTTAGATGATAGTACAATTAAAGGGGTTAGTGTGAGTGGAAGACCACCTTGTGACATGGGTAAGTAGGGTGGAGGAATACTGGAGAGAGAGAAATAGTGGAAGAGTGCATGGAATGGTGTATGTGAGGGAGGCATGTTAGGACAGGGATAAGTGGAGACTCTTTTGCCGTGGCCACCCATTGATGGGAGTTCCTGGAGGGAATGGGCATCAGAGATATCGATAGGTAGATAGATAGATAGAACCTTAGGATTTTCTTAGTGAAGCAATAGCAAGGGCTTTATTTTAAAATCTTTCACTGCATAACCTCCCAGTAGAAGTTTAAACAATTTGGATACCTTAAAAGTAAATGTGGAGCAGTCATTTCTTCCTTGCTTATGAATATCCTAGCTGGCATCCTTTTCCATTATAACTCTGTCTCATTCACATTACATTTTTGTTAAGGTGTGCAACCCCCTTCCTTTAGATATTCATTGTAATGTTCTGCTACCTCATTTTTAGCACTCCCAGTCATACCAATGTCACTGAAACCATGATGCCTCTTAGTCTGCTAAGATCATCACCCTTTAACTTGCACTGAAATCATCCTCCTGACTTTTTGCAGATATTTCACTTTTCAAGTATTATATATGGAATTGACCTTCTCAGGGATAATCAATGTTGTCATTTGCTTGTTCCTATGATTCTGGTCTTCAGTCCAAATACTGAGGAGGTTTTCCATTTTCTTAACTAGATTGCTCCATTTTTTACTCTTTAGCTTAGCATTTAACTTTTTTGGTGCACAATTAATTTTTTCAACCTCCAACTAATGTTCATTTTTGTTAATCAATGTAAAGGTGCAAAAAGATATGAAAGCAGTCTTTTCTTAAGAATTAGAACATAGCTGTTCCAAGTGTAGGAAAAACATATTATCTACCCGATTGACCAATCCCATATGTTCAAATTACTATCTGTCCATATATAGGCTTGTCACTAGCCACCATATTTCACTGCCACACTTCATCTCTTTCCTTAGTTTGCTTTCACCTCTTTAATCACTCCATCCATATATATATGTTGAAAAGCCATGGTGACATTACACAGCCCTGCCTCACACCCACTTGTATACTACAACTTTTGCTTAACTCTCCATTCACTCTTACATGTGCATTTGCTCCTTTATAGAAGGCTTTCACACCATCCAACAATTGTTCCCTTACCCCATATATCCTTAATACATCTCATAAAGCATTCCACTCGACTCTGCCATACGCTTTCTCATGATCCATAGAATCTGTATGCAATATTTTACCTTTTAATAGATACTTTTCCATTGTCATTTTCACCACAAAAATCAGATCCATACATCCTCTGCCTTCCCTCAAACCCCCTTGGTTCTTACTTATTCTGCATTCATTCACTTCCATCACTCTTTTAATCAACACTTGCACACACTTTTCCTGGAGTAATTAAGTTTTATTCCCCGATAATTGCTGTTTACATCCATAGCACTTTTTTCTTTGAATAAAGGAACAAAACAGCTTTAACCCAGTCCTCAGGCACAAACTTCTGTTTCCATGCTAAATTACATATCAAGTGCATTCACTCTATCACACTTTTTCCTCCATACTTCAGCATTTCAGCCATAATCCCATTCACATCAGGTGCCTTTCCTATCTTCAGCCTCATTATTATGTTTTTTACCTCCCTTCTAGCCATAGGCCCTTGCACTTGTATCCTTATCCTTCTATTCTCCATACCCATGCATGTAACAACTGCTGCTTCACCTTCTCCCACATTCATCAGTTCTTCAGAATACTCTTTTCATCTTCCTTTCACCTCCTTTTGATTTAGCAACTCCCCTTCCTTACTTCTCACATTAACATTTCTGCTCTTACATCCACCTCTTTCCTTTTTCACTTCCTTACAGTACAATTTCTTATTTTACCTAAACTTTTCACTCAATTTTCTTCCAAAATCTTATTATGCTGTTTCTGTGCTTTCTTATAACAGCTTCTTAACAATTTGCTTACAGGTCTTATGTTCTTCCTTTCTCCTTTGCTGAATTTCCACTGGTACATTCCTTTTAAGCCATCTACCATATGACAATTCTTCTCTTCTACAGCATTTCTTATCCATCCACCATGCATTTCCTTGATTATTCCTATATCTCACAACTTTGTATCCAAGACCACAAACTTACACTTCATAATTTTTGTTTATTTATCTGGTTAGGTGTAGAAAATCTATCAAAGGCATCATTTTCCCTATGAATTAAGAGTTAGGCTTGTATTATTTATGAAAAATGCATCATATATTGAATTGACTAATCCTGTGTATGGATTGCATGGATGCAGCAGGGATGCAACAATGGCCTCTGCAGGTGAGGATGGTCACCAGAAACAAAGTAACTCCTTAGAAAAGGCACACATCTACCCACCATGGTCACTAGTGGGTTACTGAGTTCTAGTGACTCATCGTTTGTTTGGCACCTAACTATGGCCAACCAACAAAGTCCAGAATGTGTGCATAATATAGCTTGTGGCAGGAGAATATGTAGTTTGATGCTCATAGCACCATGTTACATAACAGAAGATTCACTTCCATGGCTTAGGGGTAATGGAATGCCAGAAAAAGAACAAGGTCATATTTTCTCTAATTTTTCCAAATTGTGGCCACAGTTGAGTGAGTCAGACCCATAAACTTGGCTATTGCCATGAGGTTGCAGCTATCATTGAACCTCTTTAGTATCTATACTTTCACTTCTAAAGTGATAGCTTTGCATCCAGCCTTACACCCAGTACTCCTCTGATTAACTTTGACACTGTTTATGGACATATTGAATTGGGTACACTTACTTTGGAGGCAGGAAATAATGGGGAAGCAGGCACTGTACTCAAACTCTGGTATGCATCATACATTTTATTGTTTACCAGCTGTCTGTTGGCATGTGTGATATTAACTGATATGTACTTTGCCATGATATGTATTTTGGCATTACATCATGATCAAATGCATTATGAGTACCTCAGAATATCCTGACATATGTTCTCTTTTCAGATCTTTCACAACTGCAATTCTTAACTGTTTAAATTGCAAAACATTGCAAATTGAGCTGTCAAAAATCAGGGGTAGTGGTAATACAGCCATCTCTGGATTGGCCTGATGCATTAATAAGTTAGAGGAGGAGCTGTGGCTGATATTTATGATAGCTCAGAATGAGAGGGGAGGACATATATGTTTTTTTCTTTTCCTTGAAATTGATTTCACACTTTTTCTTATTTCATACTTTGTTTGTGGTGAATAACATAATATATTTAGAAATATATCTCCTTAGAAGGGTTAGCCAGCACTTCAGTGGTTGTCAAACTGCACTCCTTTGACCCAAGTAGCTGTCTTTTCTTTCTGTCTCACCCACAAATGAACTTACCTGGCATTTTTTCATAAGCATACAGTCTCTCCTTGTTACACATAACAGTTGACTCGCACAACACATTCTTTGTAACTCCAGATTTTCCTGTTGTGAGCACTATGTGCTAGCCCTGCCTTTTGGCAAAATGGTAGGAGCAACAGACAGAAGTAGTAGGTGAGAATATTAGACAGGAGCATTAGGTAGAAACATTAGGTAGGACCATTGGCTGGAAGCATTATGTAGAAGTAGTGGTTGGAACATTTGGTAGGAATATTAGGTCAATGCATTAGGTAGAATTAGGTGGTGGAAAATTATGTAGGAGCCTCTAATGACACTGTGCTAGTTTTGCACCATGCCAGTGGCCTGTTAAGGGTGATGCACTAAAGGTTAAGAAGTGGCACTGGAATTCAGCAGCTATGAAACTTTTTTGTCATAGCCACCCCCTTGAGGAAGTTCCCAAAGGAAATGGGCATCATGACCAGATGCGAAAGTGCCAATAATCACCCATCTCTTGCTGTCTACTGTCAGTTTTACCCACATCAGTCTAGAATTTACTTCCTTACACTCTGTCACACACTCCCTTTTTAGTTGTTCTTCTCCCACAAACTCCTGACTTTACCCCCAAGACTTTTCCAAACCATTCTTCCCCTTTACCCTTGAGCTTTGTTTCACTCAAAGCCAGATTATCCAGTTCTCTTTCCTCAAGCATACTACCTATCTGTCCTTTCTTCTCATCTTGGTTACATCCATGCACATTCAGACACCCCATTCTGAGCCTTCAAGGAGGATAAGCACTCCCTGCTTGGCTCCTTCTGTTTCCTCTTTTAGAAATTGAAATACAAGAAGGGAAGGGTTTCCAGCCTCCCACTCCCTCCCCCTTTAGGCGCCTTCTACGACATGCAGGGAATACAGAGGTAGAATTCTTTTTCCCCTGCCTCAGGGATATTATATATATATACATATATATATATTATATATATATATATATATATATATATATATATATATATATATATA